>JASAND010003793.1:0-71997 GCA_030248195.1 Trissonchulus latispiculum
CCCCCCCATTATACACCATTTTACCTCCCTATACTACTGCAACCTTTAAAAGCCACCACCTTAAGCTTTTAGAATTAATATTAGTATTAAATTAATATTAGTGTTAATATTAATAAAAGGATTTTTTAAAATCAGCCCTGCTTTAGTGAGATTCTTTTCGGAATTTTTCACCATACCTTCGTAGGGGAGTGAAGCTCCGCATTCTTTGTTTTTGCACCTCACCCACCAGGCCCAGCACTTTTCCTTGCACTGCGGGCACAATTTCTGTACCACATTTCCGCAAGGGCACCGGCCCTGACTACCGTCCAAGATTAGATTACAACGGGAACAGACGCCTGCCTTAGGCCAAGACATGTTCGAACCTTTGACGAACACTTTGACGTCAAGTATCAAATCACTGGTTAAATTTAAAAATGTGGAAACTTTTTTGTGTTATATGTAGATGTCACTGATCATGGAACTATTATACCAAGAGTACATAATAGATAAGAGTAAGAAACTCTTACGCTAGCATGTACAAATCATGTAAGGTATGCTCGGTTCATTAATTTGGGACTCCCCTCCCGGAAGTTACGGGGTATTTTGCTATGATGTATTTTTGTGAATGTGGAAATGGAGGACAAAACTTATTGATTTGGTCCGATCCAGTCGGGCCTCAGGAATCAAAGCTGAGAAGCTGTACTTTGGCATAGGACGCAGTCGATAATTCTATCCATCGATCGGATTTTTTTAAATCCGCAACCTGTATTTAGCCTCAGCAAAAAGCAGGCAGGAAAGTATTTGAAACCTAAACTAAAGAAAATTATGTGTCCCTCCAGCAACTGTGTCAATAATATCGTAAATTGGGGGGTAAAATTCGTTCCCATGACCTCCGGATTAAAGTTCCGGTCGCTCTGCCAACTGAGCCACCGAGGCCACAGCTACATAAATCTAGCTTGAATTCGTATCCAAAGTGAAGTGACAATGAACTCACAAGTGAATCGCACATTGACAGTGCAGCGAGATAGCACATAATTATTTTATACAAGCATAGCTATTTCATTTTGTAAAAAGTAAAACAAATAAAATATGCAATTAAGCAAAATATGTACAAGTAACGCTGTTCACTTATAAATTTAAAAACAGTAATGAACTATGGTTATAGCCTATTTGTTTATTGCAACTCCATTTTGGATGTGGACTCCTGCAAATCTTGGCTTCAGCCCTGGTACAGAGTGTCATTGGCATTCATCCAGTGCTTTCATTCATTCTGGTCAACCTTTCCATTGGTGGCGGCTGTAGCTAGCATTGTTACCCGTCTGGCCTATCATAACATCGTCATGGATTGGGGAAACTTTTCGCAAGTCACGTAGCCCCCCCAATGTGTCCGTTTGGAATTGGGTGGGTTGGGTTCCCCCTTGGGAGCTACGTGATTGGGGGAATTCATTCACTAGGGGGTTCAACCCACTTCTCGCTTCCCCCTTTTAGTCTTGTACTTTGTATCGTTGCGAATGCTTGATTCTCCTCTAACGCTATTTTCCCCTTTATTGCTCTGTAAATATTGTTATTTCCCTAAGCTCTCCCCAGAGCATATTTCTGGTACGTTGGCCGTTGGTCCCCTGTCTCTGTAAGTTTACAATTTGTGTGATTGTTTCGCATAGCTGAGGGCTTAGCCCATAATACTATTCTTATATGTTCTATATAGTAATAATAATAATACTTGCTGTTTCCTTTATTAAATTGTGGCTACTACTTTTGCTAGGCTGTATCTCACTGAGCTCCTCACTAGAGAGGTGGTTTTCATCTGAATCTGAGTGAGAGTGGAGAGTCATCTCTCCCCTTAAGATAGGCTATTTAGTGTTTGTTGTCTGGCGAGGCTGTCCCAACCGTTGCCTGTAGTCGATCCGTTGTCTATCTGTGCCCCGGTCTCCGCATCCGTTGATTTCGGGTGTGGTAACGGTGGTAGTACGTAGGTTCAGTAGTACGTAGTACGTAGTAATAGCACCGCTACAGTGCTGTTCTGAACGTAGAAGGCAGTTTCAGTCTCTGCGTGCCAGAAACTTAACCACAATTAGCATACCTAAAGTCTGACGAAAAATGTAAAAAGAGAAATTGTTTTCATTATATCTCGAAAGCGTTTAAAGATAGCTACCATATCAACGTATATATTTTCTGGGCCGGTGTACTGACTGATGAGATCTTCTCTCCTCATAAAAAGAAAGTTTTGAAATTTTCCATGCAAAAGGTACCGCATTCATGTCCAGATGTAGTGCTTCTACCAGGTCTGATATTGATTGAACTGAATTGTTTGAAACTTAGTTTGCCAAAGCAAGGACCTTCTATTTTGGCATCTGATGTACGAGTATATATTGAAATTCCTGCTTTATGATTATCGCGAAGAGGTATTAATTAATGTTCCTGTCAACTGTCACTTGAAGAAAAATGTACAAATTTCAAAAAAGATTGGATAGTGATCCCGGTGTAGCGCTTCTACCAGGACTGGTGGACCAGGAAGAAACCAAGGACAAGCCCCAACGGGAAGCTTCAGGCACCGTTGTACCCACGAAACCAGGAAGTAGAAGAGAGAAGGGAAGAGGGAGGTTCAGAGTTTCACTCACCATTGAAAGTAAAGAATTGGCCCAGCCGGGGATCGAACCACGGCCCTTCTGATCCCGAAACAGACATGCTACCGCTACACCACATTGCCAGCAGCTGAACTCCCATTGCAGGCTTATCAATCTTTCCCATGCCTGGTTCCCTTACATCTCCCCCGGGTTTCAATTAAGACGCGTCCCGCGGCTGACTCAACTCGGAATCGAACCGAGAGCGCATCCAGCGCAGGGCATTCTGAGCCCAAGGGATCCGTGCTCCCCCGACACACGTTCCAGACCCCTTTAGATCCAACCAACCAGAAGCAACTACTGGGGGACCGGAGACAGGAGTCCAATCTGGGTCCTGAGGCAACCTCGCCACATGTAGCGCTTCTACCAGGGCTGGTGGACCAAGAAGAAACCAAGGACAAGCCCAACGGGAGGCGTCAGGCACCATTGTACCCTCGAAACCAGGACCTAGAAGAGAGAAGGGAAGAGGGAGGTTCAGCTTTTCACTCACCATTGAAAGTAAAGAATTGGCCCAGCCGGGGATCGAACCACGGCCCTTCTGATACGGAAACAGACATGCTACCGCTACACCACAGGGCCATCAGCTGAACTCCCATTGCAGGCTTATCAATCTTCCTATGCCTGGTTCCCTTACACAGAGATATAAATAAACGCTAGAACTGCAAGCGCTCCATGAAAGCTTCCCCACGCCTGAAAACCCTACACACCACATTTTAGTTTGCCGGTTAAAAAGTGCAAAAGCTATTCGATTTTTTCGAATTTCAAAATCCATTGATCTGCCGCTTTTCCAAATTTACCGGCAAATGATCACGACTCGCTCAAGGGAAAATTTTTTCGATTAGGTTTTCAGGACCGCGTAGGCGTCAGCTTTCACCTAAATATGTAATTTTTCAAAATTTGAAGTAGTCTTTTTCGAAAAATATCAGTTTTTAACCCAAAGTTCAACAGCACGAATGTAATGAAAGCGAATGAAAATAGCATAATATGAAACTTTAATATGAGGTGATTCCAAAGATGCAAAGTTTTCGTGGCTACGACTTATATTGCATTCGCAATGAATTTTTAAACAATTTTTTATTTCTGCTTGTTTGCCTGAACAAGTGTAGTCGCTCGCCAAATTCTGCTGAAATTACGTGAAATTGTTTAAAAACACATTGCAGATGTAATGTAAGTCGTAGCCTCAAAAACCTTGCATTGTTGGAATCTACTCAGCTTAACTTTTCAGATTACGCTATTTTTATTCGCTTTCATTACATCCGCTTTGCCGAAATTTTGGGTTAAAAAGTGGTATTTTTGGAAAACATTGATTTTCAAGTTTTGAAAAGTCACACATATCAGGTGCAAGCTGACGTCTATTCGGTCCCGAGAATTTAATTCAAGAATTTTCTCATTGCTAGTCATGAGTAATAGCCGGTCAAATTTAGAAAAGCTGCGAAAATAAAAGGATTTTGAAATTCGAAAAATGAAACTTTTACATTTCTCACCCCCAAAACGCTAAGACTTGATTTGTAGGGTTTTCTTTTTAGGGGAAAAACTTTTTCTTCAGTAGGGGAAAAGGTTTCTGTGTAGAATATAGGGTGGGCCAACGTGCTAAGCCTAAGTCTAGAGAAACTGACTGTGAATTAGTAAACAACATTGTGTTTGTCCTATTTTGTTTGGGTAATTTTGTAGGCTGATCGGATTTGTATTCAAATAATGTTTGGTATCTTTTTATGTCTGAATAAATAACTCTGTTGGCACAGGAATTTTGACATTCACGAGCGAGCCCTTTTTAAGCCTAATTTCAATTAAATACACCCTGGAACTTTATTGAAGTCTGGACAACACACACCTTCGACGAGAACTTGCAATATTATGGCCTGTCATATCGTGAAACTAGTACCAGGGTTTCATACCCGACACCTGGAACGTTCTTAGTTCTAGCATATCCGATCTTTCTAAACATATATTATATATATGTATTTCGTTGTTTTCAGCTGACTCTCAGCGCAGCAGTCATTAATGTTTGCTCCGCCATCTACTTTCTACGTCATTACAAAACCAAAAAATCCCAGGTTTTGTAACTAACGACGCAAGGAGTTAAAATTTTGCTGTTAATCAACAATTTTTATTTCATATCTGAAGTTGCAATGTGCAAATTCACGTTTGTACCATGTGGCATTGTTTATTCCCGCTGCGCCTCGGCGCAGCAGGTCTACTATAATCGTTTTGGAGGGGTTTTACACACGTACGTAATGATATTTATAGCTTCTTCTATAAAATACACATCCTATACATCTATGAATTATATATGCAAATTAAGGTTTTACAAAAGAAACGTCCTGCAAGCTGTGAATATGCTGTTGTAGGTAGACTAGACATTAAGGCTGCCTCCACGCAACAGATTTTATCTTTTTCTTGAACTGTTTTGATTGCTGGCTTGCTGTTTTGAATTGATCCCGACGTTTCCTATGCAGTTCTTGCAGTTCTATGCTTTCAAAACGTTTCCTATACAGTTCTCAGTAGATGGCTTTTTGAATCTGTGGCGGGCTTGCGGCGTTGGCGCAAGTCTGTGCACACAATTACTTTAAATTTTAACACAGCTATGCTTAAATTTTGCTTATTCGTTGTTAATAAACCAAGGCAAGCATTTTCACTAAAATTTTTGTACTATAATAGTAAATTAGTTTTCTTTCAGGAGCTTTGTTCGAATATAGTTCCCCTTTTGATTGACTACAAAGTTCTACATTCGACGTCAAACAATATGCAAATAGGTTTCTATTATAGTGGCCGTTAGTAAGCAGGGAAAGTGATGTAGAGCAGTTAGATGCACTATATAATCGTGGTGTCATCCTGAATTCTTACTCTGTTTACTTTAATTTTATAATAAGCTAAGCTCTCCTATGTGTCGCGATTTAGCAAGCAAGAGGTTTAAGGATGTTTCAGGTTTCAGTCTCCATTAATAAGTTTCGGGAATCGGCTTTGAAAAAATACAAAAATCCGATCTGTCTATTGTTTTGCGTTGCATTCAGCGACCATAACTTTCTTCTAAGGGTGCGCAAAAATAAAAACGCTTTACCCAGTGATATTTTTTCTGGCTTTGGTCTTATTCTTTGTCGGTAGCAGAGTTTAAGAATGCCTTTGACAGAGCATGGTGAATGACTGGGCAAAAGTGTTAATTTTATACTTTCCCATTTTCAACCAAGGCTTCACTGGAACTTTCTTAAAGTTCGGATTAATTTAATTAATCCCATATATAACGACATTAGGCATCGCGGATTTCTGCCAAATACCAGATTTCTTCGAATCAGCATGGGCTGATGAGCTGATTTGTAGCATGTGAACTGTTTGTGACTAGATTTAATTTTTTAGTTTAGTCTCTCTATGCTGCGCATCTGAGTTTAGGTATGCTTATTGCTTTGTGCGTTTATCTGTTACCAAGAGTTCATAATAACTAAGAGTATGGCAAGCGCCACACTCTCTGGCTTGGGTTGTGACATGATCTGCACGATAAAACACAACTACTCAGTTGGTCTAAAGGGTCTAGTTTAAGCGCACAAAAGTTTCCAATTCTGAGGCGGGTCAGCTCAGCTGTTATCGTGGAAATCATGTCACAGGCCTAAAGAATAGGCTTTTAAACCCGCAGGTAGCATGTGGCAATGATTTAGTTCGGAATAAATACTATTTTCTTATACATGTTTATAAGCTCGCAGCAGTCCTACATTTAGTGCAAATATGATCAAAGCGAGCACATTTTGCACAAATCTCTTGCTTGTTTACTTTGCTGTCGGTTGGTCTACTGGTGTAACCTTATATCCGACTTGAAAATTCAAGTGTGCTTATGTCTTTTCTGATTACTGTATCGGATTTGGATTAAATGGAAAATTGAGAAGTAGCAAAAATCTCAACTGAAAGCCATTTAATAAAATAAAACAGCTTTAGAAAATTGTCTAATGACATTTTATATATACAGCAATTATTAAAATTGTGGTGCATACAAACCAGAAGGCAGTCTTAGTCTGCGGCAACTCTATCTGGCTTTGACAAAACTGCAATCTCATTTTGCTTGATATCATAGACAGTAAACTTCAAGTCTTATCCTTTTTATGGTAAATACGTATAGCAGCTATACATCATAGATATTTTAATTCTAACTAATTGGCTAACAATTTCGTTAGTGAATTTCAATTTTCCAGCGATAATACTGCAACATTCATATTGGATTTTGGAAGATCAGGTTTAATGATAACCGTTAGATCACTTTTGGTACCAGAGCTTTATTTATTTGTTGACGTGCACATCTCACGGTGGATGTAGATAGTATCTTTTACAGTACCACTCTAGTATATATACAGTTGTTGGTAATTTACGGCTATTATAACTGAAATTTGGCGTCCTGAAGCTTCTCTTATAAGCTGATTACTTATTTTTTCCACTATGCCGTTATAACAGAAGTAATAGAAAGATTCTCTGCAGCAGAACTACTGTCATTAAATGATCACCCGTTGGCCTTTATCGCGTTCACATTTTCCTGGATTAAATGAGAATCGAGTGAAAGAGCTTAGTTCATTTTCTTTCAGGGCAGAAAATTGACTGGTTTAACCAAAGGTAGAATGAACATCAATTCATCTTTGCTTAGAGAAGAAATTCAAATATATCTGTCTGCGTCGACAGTATTTTTCGCAGGGAATGTCTTCTTGCATCTTACAGGACTTAGTGGTTTGATTCTGCTTGGTCTGCTTATACATGTACTTTGTAATGCAAAGACTATTGATTCTAATGTTCGATTTTTGCTGGTACACATAGCTGTTTTAATGGAAATACAGCAATTTTATTTTGTTGGAAAATCGGTCTACGGCATTTCTGGTGTTTTCAATTTTCAAATATGGGACTACTTTTCCGAATACACAAAGTGTTTCCTCCTCGAAATTGTATCCGGCATTTCAGCACAAATCAATGGTCTGTCATTCCTGCTGTTGAGTGGTGAGCGGCTATATACATGCATTTCAGTGAAAAGAAATCAAATTTTTGCAAAAGATTCGTCATTATCAAAAATTTACCCAATTTTATTGCTCTGCGGCTATGCATGTGCAGTAGCTATGACTAGGTCAATTTATGCCGCCGGTTCTCAAGGAACACCAGAAAATTCAACACTACCATTATGTAGTGGTAGACTTTTGACTCAGGATGTTTCAGCTACCATTTCCTTCTACTTATTTTATATCGTGGTCGAATTGGCTTGCATAACGTGCTACGTGACAGTTTTGCATTACACAAAAAGAGTGCTAATGGACTATTCGCTCGGAAGGACGACTTTAGACCTGCATACTCGGACTCGCATAGACCGACTGAGGGATAACAGTCAGTTTTTGGTTTGGTCGGTCATCATTCAGTTCTGCGCATACTCCACCATATGCATAAGTGGCGTTATCGAACTGATGTCATCTCTGCATCGTGATACTGCTTACATGATAAAAAGTAATCTGTATCTTTCGGAAGTGAACATGTCTGTATTGAACAACCTGCATGCAATTGTGTGCTTTTGGAAGTCAAATCGTTTAAGATCGGCCCTACCAGTGCAGTTTGATCACACCCAGCGAAAACAAACAAAAGCAGCTGAGAGTCCTAATCAGAGAATGGAAAACCTGGAGCAGTTCTGGACTAAAACATACAGAAAGACTAGAGGATCTCAATAACTTTATGTCTATGGATAAGTCCATATGTTGTCTGAATCATCAAATATGAATACTTCATTGCTATACCAGTAATGGCATCCTTGCGTTGCCATCTTTATTATTCCAGATATATATGTGAATATATAATCTTGAACGTAATACTTTGGAACAAGGATTATACCTTATATGGTGAAATATGATTCATCTGAGTATCGTCGCTGAGACTCAATCATATGAAGTTATTCATATGAAAAGGTTTTGAATGGTTATGTTCATTTTCGTAATCGTTATAAAACTGTTCAAGTCTAAAACAAATCAGATCAGACCATACTAAATTGTGGTGCCAACGGACATTTTCCTCTTTAAAAATTGAGTAATTATTTTTGTATACGTTTCGGTGAGGTTTGCAGTATACTGACGCTCCTCCAGCTAGCTCATCTTCATGTAAAAGTGTTTTACTATATAAGTGCTATGATTTACTCCAGGGGCCCGTTGCATAAAAGTGATTACATAGTTGATTAGTGATTAGTGATTAGTTGACTAGTGTAGCAGTTTTTCGAGGATAATGAAAGCAGCGAAAGGGCTACGACAATAATTTATATATCATATTGAAGCACTTTGAGCGTTCTAATGTAATCAAAAGTCCAAATGAAGTTAAAACTTAAATTGGAATGATGCCAGCTTAAAAAGTAATGAAATTAAGATTGAGTTCAAAATTTTCCTTTGACTGAATATGAGGATAAATGAAATACTTCATGATTTTTGCATAAAGCACTTCAACAGCTACGATATGGTACCAAAAACTCCAAAAACGGCGGACTGCAGCAAAAGTTTTTCTCGAAGAACTGCTACACTAATCGACTAATCACTAATCACAAATCAGCTAATCACTTTTATGCAAAGGGCCCCAGGTTGTATCAAATTTCATGCTAATATGCAAATAGCTAATCTTATCTGATTTTAAGCAGCCTCAACAGACTAAATATTGGCAGAAGACGATCAATCGTTTTAGATTATCAGGAACTTAATATTCAAGAACTGGATATGTTAGCGCTCTGCTGGTACGTGTTTACTTATTAGCATATGCTTTGCTCCACACAAGCTCCAATGCCTGCATACGCCTTTCTGGATTCTCATGAGGGACCACCTGACAAGAGTTTTGTCGACGAAATAGATTAAAAAAGACAGACCGAAGGCGAATCGATTTCCAAAAACTAATAAAGGCATGAAAGTTATTTAGCGCTGAGCATCCAATGTACAGACCATATACAGTACTATTGATGGCGTAAACCGGATCACTGCGCAGATCAAACACCGTTTCAATCACTCCCGTAAAACACATGGTGATATAAACGCAAAATTGTCCCAAAACGGACCAAAGCAGAAACCGACAAGTTTCGCTGAGTCGGTCGATATCTGCTCGCCTTTCCAAATCCAGGTCAGATTTCTGTGAGTAGTAGTCCTGAAGCATCTTTGTCATTGTATGTGAAACGGATCTGTAGTTTATTAAGCATATTACTTCAATGGCCACATAGAACAGATTTGCTGTGACAGTTATCAAACTGTCTTTTGCTAAAAGTTTAACACAGCAAATCGCAAGTTTCGCTGCGGTTGGTGACAGTTTAGCATTCCATAAAGCAATCAACATGGCTAATGCAAACAGATAGCCACATGCTAGAGCAACAACATACACCTTACATACTTTAGCACCATTTGGGATGCTTGCGCCTTTTTTAATTGAAACGGAGGCGTGTCGTTGCTGTCTAGACAATAACAGAAAAGAAAGTATATTGAGTTGGACAGTGATACCAAATATGGATTCAATTAGCATGCACATCATGCGTCCGGAAACATATTGCCAAATCTTAAAGCTAAAGATCCCAAAAACTCCATAAAGAGACTTTCCAAAGAAGTAAACTTGCTGGATCTCCATCAACAGAGCAATGTGAACCAGCAAAAACCGTACGTTTATGTCTATAGTTTTCACGGAATGAATGGCAAATATTAAAATAGCTAACAGAAGTATTCCACTGACGCTGAGCAAGCTTAAAGCCACATTTCCTGCAATAAATAATGGTGACTTAGAAAGATAGGCGTGAATATCTCCGGCTTCGAACGAAGAATTCATAGCTGATTTGTTTGAACACTGGGAACGGCAGAGTTCTAAAACTGCAGCAAATATTATTAAAGCTTAAATTCAAAGAAATTCAGTAGCTGCAGTCTAGGATTCTTTCTAATCAGTCAACTAGAATATAAATTAACACACATGAGGATAATTCTCATCTTCCCCAACTATTTCAATTTCGAATGCATCTCAACATATTTCAATGGCGCAAGCATTACTCAACCCGAAAACAAATATTGAAGAAAACTGGAGCAGACAAAGTAGAGTAGCTGTTAAAAAAGATAAATGTCACAAGCTGTGTCACAAAACAACTCCTTATGTGAAGTATCACCAGAAAAAAATTTGTGCAAACGGTCATACTAAATCAAACTCGCTAAACTCTTGGTTTTGCAGCTAATCAGATCTGCAAACCAACCAACCTGGATAGAGACCTTCAACCAATGAAAAAGGACCTATTGATTTCTAAAGACTCCTGGAAGAATTTGATTGGTTGAAGGTCTCTATCTAGTTTGGTTGGGAAGACAGCGCCGCCTAGTGGCTGAAAAGCTGATTAAAACACGTTATAAAAACCAGTTAAGGATTAAACCTGAACACATGAATTTCACAAACATAATTTCTAACATTCCTAAAAATACTCACACTTAAATTTACCCACAAACAAACACATTCCAAAATACCCACCCATTGCAACTGGCCCCTGCCCATTCTCTTATATTGCTGACTACTAGTGCGCAGTGGTTTGTCTATTGTTTTTATAAATTTTGTAGCTTTACCACTTATTTTCACTCTAGTACTTGCCCATTCTTCGTTAAGCGCATGTGCCGCCATTTCTAACTTTCATTTACTATGACTGATCTCTAATTCAGATAGTTAGTCCGATTTCTTGGACTAGCCAGGAATTGTTTTATAGTTAGTTTGTGTAATTTCTGTGGCAGTTTCGCTTTCCTTGCGGGCACCCACTCAGCGTCCCCCAAAATTATTCCCCTGGCGAGGTGTAAGACCAAAAGATCCACCTCGACTTACAATTTTTTAGCAGTCCGATCAGCGTTTCTTGCGCCAGTTCTAGTAGTTGTTTGAATCTGCTGGCTGAAATCTCTGACTCAACCATTACAAAGCCAAATATTCTGCTAGCTACTCACTGGATGCTATCTGAGTTTTCTGTAGTTTTATTGCTTCCCGTTAATAAAGCGCTTCTGCCATTCCCTACAATGCACAATTTAGGCAACAAGTTGAATTTGTGTTGGTAAGCAGTAATGATAAGTATTATGAAATAAATATTAAGGACAAGTATTGGCCCTGCCATTTTCTGCCAAGGAAATGTTGCAATATGTATTACTTTTAACCTGTTAACATGTGTCTGTCTGACTTTATGCCAGTGTTTACATTTCATAACATATATTATTAATGATGTCCCTTGTTCTGGCAAATAAATATCTATTATAAATATCCAACTAACTATTTAAGTGTTGGAGCAAACGTCCAGCACTAAAAATTAAAAAGTAATTGCTGAAACATATTGGATGTGGTGAAGATGAGAAAAAGTACATTTTAACTCAATCAGCCAAATGGATGAGTTCAGTCAACACTAGAAGTGTACTCCTGCTAGTCCAGTATCCAGAACAGCCTTTAGGAACAGCCTTTAGCGCAAATGAGTGAAAAACTCAACATAGGAACTTCGTCCGCCGACGTTCCTCAATTCTATGACTGTGCTCTTAAACAACCAATCTCAAAAAACTGTCGCCCTGGCTCTGGTGCTGAATTAGTGATTGAGTTTGCCCAACGATACAACTACACTCTTCAGTTTGTTCCTTCCTCAGATGGTAAGTATGGAGACTACAATACTACAACAAAGCAGTCAACAGGCTATGTGAAAGACATATTAACGGGGAAAATAAATGCAACAATACCAGACTTTGCGATCACTGATGGCAGGTTTGCTGCGACTGCTGTGACTGTACCAATTGACATGAAAAGTTTTGTATTTGCTGTAAACGAATTCTGGGTGACTTCGCCTGAACAAACTATCAGCTGGTTTTCACCTACTTCCTTGCTGGCTTATGCTTTCGTCGTTATCATAAACAACTGCAATTTTAACATAACTGTTCAACGTATTCTAAGAAAGTTGCCAGCAATTTTGTTGGGAGCAGAAATTATTTTCATCAGTTTGAATGCTATGATTAGTAGCAATATTGTCCTGTCCAAGACTAAGTTTCCTTTTGATAGCATTGATAAGCTACGTTTGGCAAAGGGTACCCATCTGCGTGCTGCTATAGCAAGCATCGGCTCCAGCAGTGAAGATAAATTGTTGTCTACCGTGCCAGAATTAATATTCAGATTTCATTCAATTAAGGAGATGTATTCCAATATCTCCGAATTTACGCAATATTTTTCATATGGTTCGTCGAAATGGATGCGCCGGGTGACGAAAGATTATGCTGGAGTTAGAATCGTTCCCGATAAGAACGCATTTCACTACCTATCCAGCATGGTTGGAAAAAATGATACGCAATTACTAAAGCGATTAGATGAATATTATTTGGAAGTGATTACCTCTGGCCTATGGGTAGCTTTAAAGAAAAAATACTCTTTTGTGAGCCAAGCGAATTCGGGGAGAATACCAGATCCGCGTGCACTTTCCCTTCGGAGGTGCTACAGTTTAGGCACAATTTTGGTTGCTGGATTTTGTTTAGCATCAATTATTTTGATACTTGAATTATTACATTTCCAACTGATATCGCATGTGACTAGAAGAATGTTAAATTTATAACAAACATTTAGGAAGCAAGGAAAGTGAGACAGCATTGACCAGTCAACTAAATAAAATATGAGTGCACATTGTCGGATTCCTAAAATTGACGAAGTCCCTGTTGTTTGAACCAGTAGTTTCTATAATGCTAATAAACCATTTCCGCGGAGGTGACTACAACTACATTTGGCGCACCATGCCGTTTCGAAATTTAGCTATCTCTGTTGCGGAATGTCTGTTGCACTTTATCAGTGGCGGTATTACTACTTCCAAAATTATAACGCTTTGTTTTAGCCTCTTTCGCTACTTATTTCGCTGGCTTACTTACTGACTTTATTCTAAAGAAGTAGATTTAACAGCGCTTTTGGTTGGCAAGCCGTCCGGGCTGAAATACACATATGCTACCTTTAAGTGAACAGAATTCATACAATAAGTATCCACTTTTAGTTATATTTTTCCTGTCAAGACCTTTCATATATGAGACATTCAATATCAGATTTCGTTTCCACGGCCAAACAATTTATTCAATGAGTACCTGCTACATTTCTGTTATGCAATTCCCTGGAATTCTGTCATCAAGGGAAAAGGTCTGAAATAGCGATTGTGCTCAGTTCATTTTCTCACTGGCGCATGATTGACAGGTTTAGCCATCTGAACGATAAAATGGCTTTAAATTTGTCTGTTGCTAGAGAAGAATTTCAAAGGAATCTTTCCACATCGACCATCTTTTTAACAGGAAATGCCTTGTTATTTCTGATAAGCATTTGTGGTTCAGTATTAATTGGGCTGCTAATAGCGGCACTATATAAAACAAGGACAGCTGATTCCAATGTTAGATTTCCCCTGTTGCATATTGCTGTCTTGATGGAAATACAACAAATATTTCTTATTGCAAAATCCATCTATGGCATTTCTGGTGTGTTCAATTTTCAAATATGGGACTCCATTTCCCAATACGATGTTTGCTTTCTTCTTGAACTGATCTTTGGAATTGCAGCTCAAGTCAACATATTATCCTTCTTATTGCTTAGCGGTGAGCGTCTCTTTACTTGCATTTCAATTAAACGAAAAATAACCGTGGAAAAGGAAACGTCCTTGTCTAAAGTTTATCCAGCTTTGTTGATGGGTGGCTACGCATCATAACTATTTGTTTCTATAAGAGCATATATTGCAAGTTCCCCTGATGCCATTTCCAACTCAACATTGCAGACACTAAGGCAAAACCCTCCTATATGCAATATAAAGCTACTGGCCCAAGAAACATCTTCTACACTTACTGTATATATTTTCTATGCCTGTGTTGAATTTCTGTCAGCTGTTTGCTATGGAATCGTGTTATATTGGACAAGAAGCCTTCTAAGAGAATATTCCCTACGGAAAACAACTTTCAATTTGCAAACACGAACTCGTATTGATCGATTAAGGGAAACCAGCAATTTCATGCTCTGGTCAGTCGGTATTCAGTTTGGTGTTTATGTCAGCATTTGCGTGAGTGGAGTCATTGAGGTGGTAGCTTCATGGAATAGCGACACTGTTTATATTATTAACAGTAGTCTTTATGCAATGCATATAGGAATTTCAGCTTTAAATAACTTCCATGCGGTTGTAAGCTTTTGGAAATCGGATAGACTTAGATCATCTCTACCCAGACATTTACATCGTGCCGAGCAAACTCAAACAGGGTTTGCGGAGAATCCTGACCTGAGAATGAAAGCCTTGGAACTGTTTTGGAATAAAACTCATAGGCACAATGAAAATGCTAGGAATCAGTCAAGCTGACTTCAGCGAAAAATTAGTTTGCGTTTGACTAGAATCCAGTGTAAAATTAGTGTGTATTTGACTAGCATCCAATGTAAAATTAGTTTGTGTTTGACTAGCATCCAATGTAAAATTAGTGTGAATTTGATTATTAGCCGACAGACAAAGATTGCACGACCTCAGTTTATTACATACCTCCTCTATCTCAGTTTTTTCCTTATTTCTATTTAATCACAAGGAATTTCATAGCTGGTCTATAACATTTAGAAAACTTTAATAAAGAAGATAGTTGGTCATTACTCATTTATCATAGTCTTCAAGACTTCAGGAGGCAAGACGCTGGTTTCATAACGCTGCCCAAATAGACAGCGTTGTCCTATTGAAGTTTACTGAATTGATGAACAAATTGAGACACTGAGCAATCTAACAGGGCAGTTTATCACTACAAGAGAGTTTATGTCTTATGAAACTCATTGTTCATGTTAACAGGAATTCCAGCACTGGCTTGGATTGGAGTAGTATCGACCGCCACCAGGACAACAGATGCCCCAACATTCGATGCATTTCCCAGGAGCAGCACAATAGTGCTTTGTTGCTAAAACAAACAAAGTAAAGCAATGCTTTTCAATAATATTTGTTTCAGCGTTGTCTACAACTAACGCCGAATATTGTCAGCAATTTTGATCGCAATCTTTTTGTTTTAAAGGAACCGTAGCTATTTTTAAAAAGCTATCACAGGCAGTCCTCGTGGTCATCACTGCAGATACACTCCTATACTCGGCTCGGAGCATGCAACCAGAATCCTTGCTTCACGTATCAGCCGTATCCTATATGACTCTAGCTATGTTGCCTGGATACAGTTCGCGCGCTGAGTGGCTGGTGGGGATACATATTGGCTTTTTGACTCCGGAGTATATTAATACGCAACTAACAGCTCATGCACTTAGCAGCTCTTTATGGTTCTCTAGATCTCTAGCGCAGATGAAATGAAAGCAAGCCCCAAGCAGTGCAACCAATTAAAAATACATGACTCATTTTATATATTTTAATCTTCCACAGGCTAAAAGAACACTATCTATCAACCAATCAGTTCCTGTGTTGTCGTCCCTGTACATTAGAAATCTCAAAATGGCAGTTACTACTATCCATCTGGATAATCTAGAAGTAAAATGTTCGTGCCTGGATAATTGGCTAAATCTACTGCGGTGTTGGCTAAGGGAGTTATGTTGTTGGCTAGTTGGTAGGGTATTGGCTTAAAAGGTAGGCAAGGTGAAGCAAGTTGGCTTAAAGTGAGACCAAGTAGTTTGGGATTGGTTTAGAGTTTGGTCAAGTTTTTGAAGCTTGGTTAAAAGAGTGCCGAAGAGTGCTGATTGTTGTAAGTAGCTGAGTTTAAGTCATCCAATCATGCTAGGAGGCTTAATTCTACGAAAATAAAATTTTAGAATAATAATGTTGGTGATTTTAAGCCAACCAAGCATGCTGGGGTTATTTGTATGAAAACAAAATTTTAGAATAATGATGTTGGTGATTTTAAGCCAACCAAGCATAATAGGGTTAAGGTTCTGGTATCGCTTGGTGTAAATTCCCTACAAGCGTCAATTCTTTATGAAAGTAGATGAAACCTTCCGAATGCATCATTTTCGTGCTCTTTAACATTCTGGGACCAGTCCCGGATTTTTAGGTGTAAAGATACTACATTTTGGTTTCTGCCATTATTCCCTGTACGTAGTCGATACACCGGATTGGTTGTGATAACTGAAAAAAAGCAAAAATGAAAAATGAACATTTTTGCTTTTACAACCTTTGAGCTATCTCTAGCGGTTAAGGCAGTATAAGCCGAAAACGATTTTTGGGGTCAAAAATGGCCATTATTGAAGAAATCAGTATAGTAGATTCGCCAAATCTGCGTCATACCCCAAAGTGCGTCACTCAGCCGTTTAAAGTTATCTGGTGCACTACAAAACGGAAGATATCCTAAAGTTTTTACATTTCTGAGCAGCTCTATTCAAGTTCTATGCAATGGTGTAAAATTAGTTTCAAAAAATTTTATAACCGTGCACAATGCTACAACATTCAATATACCTTGAATAAAATGCCTGTTGTCCGCCAAGTTTTAAGCAATGTCCCAAATTCAGTTTTATGCACCTAACAACCCTAATACTTAACAACGTTTAATGTGTCAACTATCAAATTGTTTGTTAGAATCTGCTGATTCCAAAAATATAAACAATTCCTGATTTCACCGTACTAGAACTGAGAAATTCCGATTTTACTGGAACCACTGATCAGTGCCTAAAGTGCGCCGCTCTAAATTAACTTTTTACGCAAATATCCCTAATGTGCGTTCGTATCTTTTACATGTAAATTTGCTTCAAATAAATGCAAATGCTGGCTCTATAGCTTAGTCTAAGACAAAACTAAGTGCAAAAACACAATCCTAGGAATAATTCTGAGCAATCTGATACCAAATTTTCTGTTTTTACGGCATTTTATGTTTTAGTAAAAGTCGTTGTTTCGTGGTTTAAATCTTAAAATTACATGTTATAAATCGTCATAGCTTAATTTGCAACTCAAATTCGCTTCAAATAACACAGTACTGGCGTTTTGACAAATTTTTCGAAGATCACAGATTTTGATGATTATATTGTTTATGAACAAGCCAACTACCAGGGATGGAAACTGGGTCATGGGTCATTGGGTCATGGGTCGTTTGGGTCGCCGTTTTTGCTTGGGTCACTGGGTCTTGGGTCACTAATTTTGTGAAACCGTTGGGTCAATATGGGTCTGGGTCAAGCTTCCTGTGGGTCACTTTGGGTGTGGGTCAGCAAATTTTAGTGGGTCATTTTGGGTCTGGGTCATAGGGTCTTGCCAATATTTAAAGTAGCTTCCAGTTTCAATTTTTCTGGTGGAAATTTAGCCAATTTTAAAATAAAACCCAGTGTTCCTTAGAAAATTTTCGCGCCTTCGGCGCGATCACTAACCATTTTATTGAATTTATTACCCGCTTCGCAGAAATAGTCGAATTAAGGGGGGGGGGTCGCTTTGGGTCAAAATCGATAGTCACAGATTTCGCTCATTTTCACACACAATAGAGGTATATATGTTCTCAAAAACAAGACAAAACATTAGAGTTCGAAATCAAACTGTGGCAGAGATATTCAGCTATAAAGGTGGAAAACTTGAAAATCACTGTGATTTGCCTTCCAAGGTCATGCTGAGACAGAACGGCAGCGAAATTTGGGTCAACTAATATGGCAAATTAATTCTGTGGGTTGGCTAATATTTTAATGCTAAAACGACTCCGGAATATCCATCCAGTCGTTCACAGTACATTCTTCAATTGTGAACTGAGCCTTTTTCAGCTAACTCTGCCCTCAAACTTTAACTTGCTCTAACATTCAGATACTACATTTTAGACACATAGTTCTATTAGAAAAGTTGTTCAGCTCATCAGTAGCTATCGAATGATACCCAATTTGTCTATATTTTGGAAATTTCAAAAATTGACTTTTGTGACCTATAAGAGATCAAAGGAGCCGACACGACAGAAAAGTTCTACCTTGAAGCATTTGCCTTTAGCATAATGTCCGGCAGGCATTGAGAGATTCATGTGCCCATTTTGGTGACTTTTGAGTGGGTAACGAGTGAGAAATTATTAAAAGAACGTGAAAATTGTGCATAATGATGATTTTTGACAAAATTAGCAGATTTTGTGGCAAGTTTTTTGAGAGCACTACAAATGGTAGAAATTTGCAACTACTGTCATAAGAATTCTGTGTATACGTAGAGTGCAATTATCTATAAGCGATTTGTGTAGCTTTTGCCAATCGTGCAGGAGAGGCGAAAATGTTTTGCTGGTCCTGTTTTTCGTGGTACAAAAAGTACCAATTTTCCAAAATTTTGACTTTGAAAAATCGCCAAAAATCCTCCATTCAACAAAACTGCACCAGAAGGGTTATTTGCACTCTCCGATATGTGCTTAACATGTACAACACAGTTGTAGCGCTGTATCTTTAATACAGTGAAAAATTTTTCTGCCACAAACTTTTTAACCTAACTTTTTCATTTTCCTCTGTTTAACACATGTCAAGGTAACCTTTTAAGGGCTCTACAGAACGATTGAGGCAATATTACGCAAAACGCACCTGTCTTGTTTTGAGGACCCATTGGGACTACAAAATATGTAAAAATGAGCAAAATCGGAGATGGTCGAAAAATCAGCCAAAAAGCGACCCCCCCCCCCCTTAAGTGTGAGTTGCCTTGGCCAGCCATTTTAGTTCAGCGGGTTCATATAGTAAAAGCCACGTAACATGGTGAACACATTTCTATGGATTTTGAAATATAGAATCATAACAAGAAAAGCTTTGAAATTTCGTTAGGACCCTTAGCTTTTACCAGCGATCTTGAGTGATCAGCTTTTAGAATACATGCTACAAACTTTCCACCGGCATAGGGTTCTCATATGTGCAGTGTGTGGAGTGGACCTATAGAGTGTCGCTCACTCCTAGTCTATACTATCACATATTAGTTGACCTCATAGGCCTTCCAGGCCAGGACGAACAGTTAATCAAAGGTTACAAAAAGAATCAGAAGTTATGGCTTTTGGGGAAATCGCGAGAGATCCCTCGCCTCACATTTTCTTTAAAAACCGGGTCCTTGTCTGAGGTTGCAAATAGAGTTGGGACCGGTTCCACTAGAACCGGTTGGAACCGGAACCGGAACCGGTAGGATTTGGAACCGGCCGGTTCCACTCTTAAAAATGGACTTGAACTAATTTTTTGCAGGAGTTTAAATTTTGCAAAAGCTGGATTTTGTTTTTGTGGTTGCCATTCACTGTTGCCATTCATATTGTCTCTTTTTCAAGCTAGTGACTGAAATTGAAACTTAAAATCTAGTTTGAACTGAAACTAAACAAATTTAGACCTGAAGGCGAAATATGTAAGATAAGACAGATAATAATTAAGAGTTTCAAACTAAACGTGAAATGAAGGTACAATTATTGGAACTGAAACTGAAGCTGACATTCCATAGAATAAATTTAGACCCTAAACTGAAAACGACAGCTTCAGCTTCCACTGAAGGTGACACAAACTCACCGCTTCCCTTTTCATCGAGGCACGTTTCAGGTTTCACTGAAGCCGAGGCATAGAATTAAGAGAAATTTCAAATGTTTCTTTGAATCAACACTAGTGACATTATCCCGTCTGTTAAGACAAAAAATTAAATGTTAAACATACTTGAAAAATTAGGAACATGTATTGTAAGGGAAAATTTCTGCTTCCTTTATTCCGGAAGGAATTTCGTAATTTTTTGTTTTCATGCTTCTGATTTTTCAAATTTTGTTAAGTAATTTTGTGTGTATTACAAAATGCAGTTGTGAAAATGTCTCTAAATTAATTTTAACAAATTTTTGAAATTTTCTGTTCTAAAATTCCAATTGTAATTGATGAAAGACGGGCACTTTCGTTCAGACGTGAACGATACATCGCCGAATGAAAACTTTAAGCAGCTTACATATTTGAATATTAACCTCATAGAAACTTTAAGCAGCTTACATATTTGAATATTAACCTCATGAGAGCTGGATGGGATGTAGTCGGAAATTGAGTATATCTTCTCAAAAAATTGGTAGATGGAAGGTGGTGTTGTCAGCACGCAAGATTTAAGCAACATTTTTTAAAAAATAGTAAATTTTAGAGGAGTAGAAAACTTCGAAAGTTGAGTACTTATTTTCTTATTTTTAAGCTATCGGCAACGGAGACGAAAGTCAATCAAAGTTCAAATAATGGAACAGCATGTAGAAGTATCTGTTAGCTATTTTGTGTAATCAAGCGACTGTACATTTCCTCGTTGAATATTACTTTAATATATATGTTCTTCTTTCCAATTTGGCTTTCAGCTTTTAAATATTTTAAATGCATTTATATGTTTTGGAAACTATTTGCTTCTGACACTATACTCTTTTTAAAGAAATAAAAATTTACGCTCCAGTATATATCAATTCTCAGCATGTTTTACTGAAACGTTGTGCAGTTTACAAGATTCTGTTCAGAAGGCGCTGTCTGCATTTAGATGCACAGTAGAATCTTACCGTGAATTATCGAAACAATTTGCTCGACCATACTAAAGTTTTAATTTTTTTACAAGTTTTAGTGTATGTTGTGCATATAGTAACAGCATTTGTAATGGAGCAAATTCAAGGTAAGGCAAAAACTTTAAAATTCTAAGTAAACAAGAAAGTTTAACCCAGTTGGTTATTATCGCATTACCTATTCCAATTGTTTTGCAGTATTGCTTTATAATTTTGATTGTATAACCCTTGCTGGGGGCCTGCATCCAATATTAAATAATGTTAAAATGAAACTACGAATTTTGTACTTGGAACCGGGAACCGGAAGCTAGAACCGGAACCGGAACCGGAACCGGAACCGGTACTGTAGAACCGGAACCGGAACCGGTTTTGAAAATTGGAACCGATCCCAACTCTAGTTGCAAATCTAATGAATCGAAATTGAAAACCGCCGGTCCATGTTTAACTGATTTTTGTAAAAAATAAACTGTCGATTTAGTTTCACAAAAAGAGTGAAATGTATACTTATTCTGGATTCAAAAAACAAAAGTTAGGGCTGGGGGAAAGCGTAAAAGGTCTCTTATTCTTGCCTCTTTTCAAAATTTACGGTGTTTTAAAATTACTGCACAAAAGGACAACCACGTTTAGGTAAAATCAGTCTGGGGCACGTTAATCTATTGGGTCATTTGGGTCTGGGTCACAAAAATTCTTGGGTCAGTTGGGTCTGGGTCACGAAAACGTTTGGGTCATTTGGGTCTGGGTCACCAAATTTTAAAATTTTATGGGTCGCCTTGGGTCTGGGTCAAATTTGCGTTTGGGTCGTGTGGGTCATGGGTCACAAAAAGTGACCCAGTTTCCATCCCTGCCAACTACCATATAAAAAATTTTCGTAACATAAAATTGTAGGAAATGGGGGATATGACGTCTCAAAGTTTAGCTTTTTAATGCAAATCATAGGAATTTTGAAATGACGCACTTTAAGACACGACCGACGCACTTTAGGGAACAAACCTTTGACAGCGAAAAACTGCACTTTTTTGGCAAAAAAGAGCTATAACTTACGGTATGCTCTATCTAAAACAGTCAAATTTTAAAGAAATGTAGAAGCAGATGTACTTGACACTTCTGTAAAGTTTCATTTCATAAGCTTTGATCGTTCAAAAGTTACAGTTTGTCAAAGTGAATACACTTTATACGTGGACAAAAGGTGACGCAGATTGGGCGCATCTACTATATTTTCAAAATTACTGCCAAATCTTACAGACAATTTTGACTTATTTATACTCAATCGATACATCGTCCAATTGCACATTTTATCAATGTCTATTCGCTGGAGTGATTCCGTTGCTTTAAGCTAGAGAATTCTCCGAAAAACCATTTTAGCAAAACTGCGAATATTTTGTTTTGAACATCGATTTCACACAAACTATCCAATGGATTCGCGTGATTTTTGGCAGAATGAAAATTCGCACTATTGCGGAGGGACATTTTTCTCGGTTTGAGCTAAAACGTCTCCAGTTGCGAGAAAAATGAATACAAAGTTGCGAAATTTCGTGTCAAAGCACATTTGCCGGGTTTTCTGGAGTATTGAGACTTGTTAAGCCAAATCCAAAAAAATGTCCCTCGGCCCACATGTCCTTCATATCATGGCACAAGAAAAAATTTTTACTACAGTTTTGAGAAATCGATGTTCAAAAATGCTTGCTCTACATTCCGCCTGTCAGATGTCAGCATGTGAGAAAATTTTTGCTATTGTTTTGCTAATTTTGCTAGTTTCGTAAGCTCGTGTGAATGTACACCTTATAAGCTTTAAAGCTATGTAAAAAGCTCTATCCAACTCCCAAAATTGCGAAAGTTATAGCGTTTCGAAGAATTTCCACAAAAGCACTGCACAAATGGATATCACCAATTTAAGCGCACTACTCTTGGCTTGCAGTGTTATTAGTTTTCATTTTATGTATATATAAGGTGGCTTGCACCAGTCGTGTTTAGCTCGTGTTTAAACTAAACCTGAGGTTTAACTCCTGGGGCCAGTGTTATCAAAATTGGGTTGAGTTAAACTCAGGTTGAACCCATTTTTGGGTTCAACCCCAAAATTTTAGGGTTGGCTAAACCCCGCTGCTCAACCCAATGTTATCAAATATTTTGGGGTTGACCTATCTTGACCTGTGCTAATTTGATATATCTCAACCCAGTTTTCAAACTCAACCCGGTTATTTCAGCCCGGGATAATTCAACCCTGTTTTGATAACATTGGGTCGAAGTTCTCAACCCCACTCTCAACCCGGGTTGACGTTTCAACCCGGGTTGAGATGCTTGATAACATTGGCCCCTGTTTAGTCATTAGTTCGCTTGCACCAGTCAAGTTTAAACTAAACTCGAGTTTAAAATTTGTCAAGTTTAAACATCACCTACTG
Source organism: Trissonchulus latispiculum (assembly GCA_030248195.1). Classification (NCBI taxonomy): domain Eukaryota; kingdom Metazoa; phylum Nematoda; class Enoplea; order Enoplida; family Ironidae; genus Trissonchulus; species Trissonchulus latispiculum. Next base: position 23,371 of record JASAND010003793.1, read on the forward strand.
GAAATTTAAACAGGAGATGGACCAGGTTTAAGGTTTAAATAAACTAAACACGACTGGTGCAAGCCAGCTATAATCGTAAAACTACGTCAGGTGAAAGCCAAGCCAACCAAGGAAGGAAGCTTGGGTTTGCTTAATTCAAAGGGACTTGGGCAAAAATAAGTCAAGCGAAATTGATAAATTATCTAGTAAGTATGTGGCCAACGGGGAGGTGAAAGCCAAGCCAACCAAGGAAGCTTACTTGGCTTAATTCAAAGGGAATAGCCAATCCAGGCACGAACATATTACCAATCAAAAAGAAAAGAGTTCGAAATAATCATAAAGACATCGGAGGTTTAGGCGTTAGCGCTGGTGGGCTCTCCGTTATCAGCTGAAGTCACATGCTCTGCATCTGCAAGCTGACTGCTGACCAATCACAAACGTACATCCAGTACACGTTTCTGTACGCTTATTCGCCGTATCTTTACGAGCTGAAGCTCGAAAACACAACTCCTGCGTGCGTCTTATTTGGGTATGCTTCGACCTTTAGAACGCTAAGATAGGGTTCTAATTTGTTTTGAAGTGAACATACCCGTTTGTGGAGAGGGACAGCCGTTAGGGAACAAAGCATGTACCAGCAGCTGATAACACAGAGTCTGCCAGCTGTCTTGCTCTTATAATATGTACTCTTGGGTCCAGAGGTAAAAAGCTACGATTTCAGTTAAGGCTTACAGGTGCCCGACGGAGGATTAGCAGGAAACCAGCCGCTGCCGCAAACGCTAAAGCCTCCTTGGCTGCCAATCGAAGCCAAGTCAGGAGCTCCACCTCCACCCCGTCCGCCAGAACCCCCAAAGCCACCGCGACCACCCCCACCTCCCCTTCCACCACCGCCTCCACCTCCGCCCAAGGAAGGCAGCATATCCGGGGTAAGGATGGTGATTCCCGGAGGAGGCACAAAGCCAGGGAACCCGGGGATACTGGGGACTGCAGGACGGCTGGGCACACTGGGCAGACTGGGCAAACTTGGAATGGTATACCCGCCTCGTCGTAGCAGCTGCAGCAGTAGATCTATGAGATCCTGTATATTGGGCGGTTGACGTGGTCTCGGTGTTCCACCCCCACCCCCACCTCCATTCCCTGGACTGGGAGCCGGAGTTCCTCCACCACCCCCACCTCCTGAGCCTGGCCCTGGGGCTGGCGTTGCTCCTCCCCCACCTCCCTGATTTCCCGGTGGGTTTGGAGTACCACCACCGCCGCCACCTCCTTGGTTTCCAGGAGGATTAGGAGTGCCACCGCCACCACCACCACCCTGATTTGGAGGAGGTGTTCCTTTGCCTTTTCCTTGATTACCCTGATTACCCTGGTTTCCCTGGTTTCCTTGGTTACCCTCATTTCCCTCGTTTCCCTCATTGGGCCCGCACTGTTCGCCCTTTCCACACTTTCCGACGCCCTTGTTTTGTTTGTCATCTAAAGAATGCTTTGCACCATAAGTAAACGTTTTAACATTACAGCAATGAAGAACACAACCTACAAGTTATTAATTATCTAGTGTTAGATTATATATCTATTAATGTACCTTCTCCTGAGGGTAGTCAAAGGCATTTCTGGTATGGGTATGGAGGACATATTCAGGGACTTGAATCAAGCTGATACCACAGAATAATTTCGGTTCTCTGCACGAATTGAAAAAGTGGTGTGTGTGCGTGTGTGATGTGTGTGAGGTGCATATGGAATGCGGTGCGCTATGTATAATGTGTGTGGTGTGAACAGTGTGTAGGGGAGTGTGTGGTGTGTGCCGAGTATACGGTGTGTACCATGTGTGATATTTTGATGTGTGTGAGTGAGTCTGCGTGTGGTGTGTAGTGAGTGTGGTGTGTATGGTGTGAGTGGTGCGAAAGGTATGTGGTGTGCAGTGTGCGCCGCGAATAGCATGTGGTCGTGTCTGGTATATGGTGTGTGATGTGTAGTGAGTGTGGCATTGTTTCGTGTGGGGTGTGGCGTGGTGTGTTGTGTGTGTATAGTGTGAGTGGTGTGCGTGGTGTGTGTGGTGGTTGTGTGACTTCCGCCCATTGTATCCAGATGTGTTCTGGCATTAACCTTACCTTTAAGATAGGTAAGCACATGCAACGATACCATGTCCCGACCCAGTTTGTCATCTTTGCAGCTTCGAAATGCAACGAAGTAAACTTTAAGAAAGGGTATATAAAGTATCTTTGGTCTGCGTATTGTAAGTGAATTAGATTTTATCCACACAGGGAATTGAATATTCTTATGGCAACCAGTAGAAAACTTAGCCGAACTCAAGAAAAATTGACTGTAATCTTACAAATTTATATTTACATTTAATTTAGAACAAAATTTATAAATTTGATGTACTTAAGACTAATAAAACGATTAAGATTGGTTTGCCTTACATTCTCTCAGATTTTGACAGTATGTGCCGCAGAGCGATTCCAGTATGAATATCATGCCTTTATTGGCACAGTTACTTCCACAGTTGGCACATTTCCCAATTCCTCGATCACAATTGAACTGTGCGTCAGTCCCTAGGAAATAAAATAAGTAAAAATAACAATAAGTATTAGACAATATATATATATATATATATATATATATATATATATATATATATATATATATATATATATATATATATATATATATATATATATATATATATATGTTACTGAGTCGATTTCTGTGATGTTCACATATGGCATGGACAACCTTAAAAACTCGATTTGCTTCCTGTTTCGTAAGTTGGTTGAACATTAAATGTACAGATACACTTGCAAATATCGGTTTGTGAGTAAGGAACATTTGTGTGATTTCGCCATTTCGGCTGAATTGCAGGTTTTGATTAGTTCCATGAAGGAGACTGCCTTTAGCACAGGAGGGCTCTACATGCAAATTGAGGAGCAAAACTTAGCATTATCCTATGTAGCACACCTATATCTTTCATAACAAAACAGAACAAAGTCAAAAGTCAAAACTTGGGTAACCATTTGGTGCGTATCGCACTTAGTCTGTCATTAGACAAAAGCGGCACAGTTTCTTTGAAGTTGTGTTCGGAAAAATGTAGGCTTGACTGACAGACTAACAAGAATGACAGGCTAAGCCCTGCTTGACATGCTAAGAACTCTGTGCACGCCCCCCTTTCACGCTAGGTGTACATATTTCTTCAATCATGTTAGTAATTTCCTCATTACTAATGTCAAGAGTAAATAATATAAGAGTGTGCCACTAGGCACACTCTCTGTTATCAGAGCAAAAACTATGCTCTGCTCGCTAACGGCCCACCCCCCCCCGCAAATTAGACCCTTCACTTCAAAGAATTTTGTGCGCTATGTTTGTGTTCTAAAGCTCGAAGCAGGCACAAAATTCGCGCACGCACTGCTTGTGTTTTCGAGATTAAGCACATAAACATAGAGCGAGTGAGCGTACCCCCGTTTCGACTAGGTTCTGATTTGCGGGGGGGGGGGTCACTAGGGTCTGATTTGCGGGGGGGGGGGGTGGGCCGTTAGCGAGCAGAGCATAGTTTTTTCTCTGATAACTTAGAGTGTGCCTAGTGGCACACTCTTATATTATGTACTCTTGCTAATGTGTAGAATTCTCAGCTTCGGCCATATCAACAATTAGCCAAATTCTTTAATCAGTCAGTTAGTGTATTTCTTCTGTATTGTCGACTTGCCTTCGGGCTATATGTATATATATTGCCGATTTTCCTGTACATCTAATGCCTAATCAACTGACAGAATATGAAGCAAATCAATTTTCCATGGTTGTCCGCTAACAGCGGCTCGATATCTGAACTACTCAGAAATCAACTCATGTATAACCAAGCTGACGCTTGAATTCGTTCCCAAACTGTAGTACCGTTTTAGAGGAAGCTTTCGCGCCATCACATATACATATATTTTTGAAACGCAATGGTTATTCCGATTTTAACTCACTTTCACAGTGCAGCGGAAAATTACGACGGCATGAGCTGTTTAGCTAATTTCATATTAATGCAAAAATAGTTTTTTACTAAAAATACAAAAAATACTTTTTTGAAAAATTCAGTAAGTTATCCAAATATCCTGCCGCCTGCCAAACTCGTACGACGGCAGGATTAAGCTTGGTGAGCCTTCTATAATGTCGTTTAGCATCTAAACTAAGTCAACGACTGTCGTGAACTCGTCAGATCTGGGTCTGCTTCTGACTCCAGGGTTGGTATTTATGGGGCAGTTTTGGCTAAACCAGAGCCTATGAAGGGGGATACATCACATCTATTTGCAAAACAAAGACTAACACTGCCAGTCATCTATTATTACATCTTGCGCTTAACTTTTGAAAGTAAATAGCAAGAGTACATAATATAAGAGTGTACCACTAGACACACTCTATGTTATCAGAGCAAAAGCTATGCTCTGCTCGCTAACGGCCCACCCCCTCCCCCGCAAATCAGACCCATCACTTCAAAGAATTTTGAGCGCTATGTTTGTGTTCTAAAGCTCGAAGCAGGCACAAAATTCGCGCACGCACTGCTTGTGTTTTCGAGCTTAAGCACATAAACATAGAGCGAGTGAGCGTACCTCTGTTTCGACTAGGTACTGATTTGCGGGGGGGGGTCACTAGGGTCTAATTTGCGGGGGGGGGGTGGGCCGTTAGCGTGCAGAGCATAGTTTTTGCTCTGATAACATAGAGCTTGCCTAGTGGCATACTCTTATAATTATGTAGTCTTGTAAATAGCAGCAAAACTGGAAATCGCGTTGCTTATTAGTTTTTCAGAGTTGATTCTCCCTTTTATGTTTTGGTCGTGCTGAAGAGATTATTTATTTAATCGTGTAGAATCTGTATTAACTGGCTATCACATTAAAACTGTCCTTTAAATAATCCTCAGTAAATAAGAATTAATAAATTTGTATAAAAACTTATCTTAAACATCAACCAGTTCCCACACGTGGAGGATCCAACTTTATTCGTTATATAAGTACTTTGTGTAGCACCTAGCAGATTTAGATTCTTAAACGACTTAACTTCAGACCCATAGCAACTTTTGCTGGATTGGTCAAGTTTTGAGCATTTCGGGCATTGGAGGGTAGTAGATATCAGACTCCTAACGGAATTTATTATGGACCACAGCAACACCAAACTAGTGAGTTTGTTAGTATTTGGCTCTGTCGAGAATCGAAACGCGGACCTCCCGGGCTGCAGTCAGGCGTGCTAGCTAACCACGACACCACAGGGCCAGGAGAGACCAACACATAACTTCCATATCATTACACCAGTCTTTAAAAAAGGAGACAAGTCAAATTTTAGTAACTACAGACCAATTAGTTTACTAGTCGGGTGCAGTAAGTATTTGGAATCCTTTGTTGCCAAAGCACTAACTACATATTTATTAAAAAACAAGTTTATATCAACAAAACAGCACGGATTTCTGTCCGGCCGTTCCACTGTTACACAGCTGCTTCAATGCTTGAATGATTGGACTAAAGCTGTTGATAAAGGAAATTTTATAGATGTTATATACATGGACATTGCAAAAGCCTTTGATAGTGTCTCCCACAATAAATTGCTGGAGAAACTGTCTGCTATGAAAGTTCCTGAATTCTTGTTAAATTGGATACGTGATTATTTAACTAATAGACAACAATATGTTTCTCTTAGAGGTACAAATTCTGATGTAAGCCCTATCTCATCAGGTGTTCCTCAAGGGAGCATATTGGGTCCAATCCTATTCTTAGTATATATTAGTGATCTTGAAAATGTGGTTTTAAATTCTGAAATTAAACTTTACGCTGACGATTCTAAAGTTTATATAGCCTTTAACAAAATAACTGACACAGCATTACTCCAACAAGATCTTTGTAATTTAAGTGATTGGTTCGACAAGATGCAGTTGAATCTTGCTGTCAGTAAGTGTACGGTCCTGCATATAGGCAGCGCAAATCCATGTGTTTCATACAGTCTTTCTGGTTGCCAACTAGCAGCTGTAGAGAGTGCCAAAGACTTGGGTGTAATCATACAAAACAATTTAAAATTTGAAAGGCATTGCTCTTCCGCTGCAGCTGCAGCTGCAAAGACTGCAAATCTAATATTGCGATGTTTTGAAACGAAAAAGGCAGAATTTATGATGAAGTTGTTCGCAGTTTATGTTATACCTAAGCTTGAATATGCTTCAGAGGTTTGGTCGCCTCATTATGTTAAAGATATCAATCTTGTTGAAGGGGTTCAGAGAAAGTTTACTAAACAATTGCCTGGTTTAAAAAATTTAAGTTATCCAAATAGATTGAAAGCCCTAAATGTGTGTAGTTTAGAAGAAAGACGTCTTATAAAGGATTTAGTTATGGTATATAAACTACTGCAACATTTGGTTGATACTGATTTTCAAAATTTTTTCTCCGAAAGCCTTTCTGTGAATAACCGTGGCCATGAGCGTAAATTACAGAGAGAGTCATCTCAAATAATGTGCCGTTTTAGCTTTTTCTCCAACAGAGTCATACCTATCTGGAATAGCTTACCAAATGAAGTTGTAACAGCAACTACTCTTTCTGGTTTTAAAAGTTTACTATGCAAATGCGATTTGTCACATTTTCTTAAGGGTGCGACGTCAGCAGCCCCATAATTGGGCTCTGTCCCATCCTCAGACTACAGGTCGGGTATTGTAAGCATGTTTCTGTTGTATTTTGGCTTGACTTGCCTAATTTATACCTGTGTATGCCTGTACTCTGGCAATAAACATAACATAACATAACATTGGTGCTCTCTGTACAATATCATTTGCTTTCAGTTATACCAAACCTCATTTTGCTCATCTGCATGGCTTCGCCTGCAAGTGAGCTCACAAATCTCTGTGAGCACAGCAAGCAGTGCAACAACTGGCTTGTAGTAGGGCTCAAAAAGCCAGAAGACTTTCGTCTTCTGGAATGTCATGTCTTGAAAGACTGACATTTATGTTGACGAAAAGTATATAAGGAGGAGAAGTTCTAGATCACTGCGGTCAGTTGTACTGGCTGTCAGCAGCATCGCTGCATACAGTACAATTGTACTGCACGGTGTTACGAACGATTCAATTGTACATACGTGGTTGTAGCATGGTTCGTTACACTGAGCCATGTTACAAAGTGCAATGTGCTATGAAGAGAATCTTCTAGCCAGTGGCTTACTCTTCTTCTTACTTATACTGGTATAATTAACTCTGCCGTTTGTATACTAATAATTTTGGATATTGCTGAGGTGAAGCGGGCGAAATAAAACTAATTCTGTACTAAACTAGGTAAATCTGAACAGACATTTGCCTAACCTATTCTTGGCACGGAAACTGCTTAATTTTTAGTTGCAACGTCTTGCCTTGTATGACCAGCTGTCTAACATCACAGATTATTCCTTAAAAAACTGAACCATCCAACCTCGGGCGTAGCTTTTCTGTAGTTTTTAGTCCCAGAAAATTTTCAAGACATCAGCGAGAGTTATCATGATACGTAATTCTATATACGTTTTAGATCATGTTCAAGATGAAATCTAGTAAAATCCTATATAGCTCATACAGGGACAGCTAATCTCAGCAAGGTAGCTAAAGATGGCAGCGTCGCCGGAGACAACTACTTTGGGTTGGAGAGTAATTTCCTAAACTTACTGTATGAAACAAAAGGCAGAAAGCAGCAGAAAACAACAGTAAAGCGCATTGTCGACTGCAATAGATGCGATTATGATTTTCTCAAAATTTAGCTCTTTCTCAGTAAAATCAGAGGCAACGTTTCACTTCAGTGAAACAAAATATTAATCATGTAGAACAAACCTATAGCATTAAAATGTCAAATTCAATTTCATGTTTACTGCTTCTCTCTTTACGTAAAAAACTGGAACTTCCCACAAGATTCCTGGAAGCTTCCTGTTCTACGAAATGAAAGTATAGTGGTTAAAATCGCAGTGTTTTGTCTCAAGTTTGCCCGCTCAATGTCTATACCTGTCTCATTTCAAAAAACGATTAATGTTTGCTTTAGAAAATATTAAAAATCATTTAATGACACATTTTCGCTGTTTCAATCCGCCTAAGATGGTGTAGCCGTGTTTTGATAAACGCTAAAACAACTCTGATAGCAAACCCTAAACTTTGAGGGGAACTTTTACTGTCTGAACAATTCTGATACATCTATGCATGCGAACAGACCTCGGTTTGGATAGATTTATTCATGTTACAATTAAAAATACGTTTTGGGCACAATCACTGGATAGCACTAATAATGGTTAGCTCGGTGTTAAGCTAATCTTAAGATTAATTCCGAGTACACCTGATAATTCTCAATTAATCTGTTGCACAAAATCAGGTTAAGTTGACCTAGAGATTAACTTCGAACTTACTTAGCCTTCAGCGGCAGAAACTTAATGCTGAGTGACATCAGGATTAACTGAGGACTAACTCAGTTTTCAACATTTCAGTCATAGTTTTTCGAAAAACTCCCTCATTGGCTGCCCAAACTATTATTTATGTATGCTCCATTCCTTTTGCAAAAAAGTTTTCGCACTTTAGTGTTAAATGATCCTCACAACACTTGATCCGCTAGTTCAGCGATGGCCTTGAACTCAGAGTTAAGGAGAGTAAAGACTGATTACGAGGTTGACCTTGAAGTTAAATTAGTCGTCAGCTAGCCTTGACAATAAATGATTGGATACATTGACTGAAGAGACGAAGCTGATTGGTTTAAGACAACCCTGAGCTCAAGATTAGGGTTTGTTGTTCTTGACAAGACCTAAGTTGGAGCAACGACCTAACCTTAACTCTGAGTCATGGCTCATCTGTAGAATAACTAACACCGAGTGCTAGCACCGAGCTAAGTAAGTCCGATTTGGTGCAATCGGGCAAATTTGTGCACACAAGGCCAGAATAATACAAAATTTGATTTCCTCAAGAACAACAGAAGATATCAACAACGATCAAGAACGGGCAAAAAATTAAGACATTAAAATTAAAACATTCAGACACAGCCAATTCATAGCACATACTTGTTTCATGAGTGTTTAATTTATTGTACTATATATTATACAATTTGTGTGTATTTTAACACTATATTTATCATTGAGATTAATACTTCCAACTAAAAGTTGACAGGTGTTTTTAAAAACACTACAATTTTCCTTTTGATAAGATATTGCGCGACAAGATTTGCGATAAAGAAGTTTGATCGGACGAGCATGGGCACAGATTTAATCTTTCATGACAGAGGGCATACCTCTCCGGGAGTCCATCTAATCTTAAAGCTATTCTGATAGTTTTCTAAGTACTGGCTCTTCAATATCCATCCTTTCCCGAGATTCAAGAAGGAGTTTCTACCCTCTGACGGGTACAAAATTTCACTCCTCCGCCGTGAATCGAACCATGGACGTGCCGATCCGCTGGCAGAAGTACTATATCATTATGCTACAGTGCCAGCCGATAAAACTCACTTCCCGTTGCAATGAAAAATGTGTTTCTATACAAGCCAGAAATATTTAATCAGCCTTACAAATATTTATGTTTTTTGTCGAAATTAATGATTGTTGTACTAGCAAACTACAATAATGATAGTTGTAACTACAGTAAGACCAAACTGCTACTGTAATGAAGAAGCCTACAACCACAACACGATCTTCACTACAAGGACAAGCACAATTTAAGACAACCTGGTCTGCTTGGGGGACTTCTTTTCAAACGGCTCACTTATGGCAATACCTTTTTCAGGGCGAACGGAGCTTAGGAGGAGCCGGCGCCAAGCAGAAGTGTGAGATGTTGAGCGTAGTGATACTCAAGCTAGCAACCAGGGGCCAGTTTTATAAATATGTTCTCGATTTGTCGAGTCTGTCTAGTAGCTAAACTACTCGGGAAGTTTCTAGATCCTCATGTAGCATTGCATGTCAAGCTGAAAAGGTCTGTGAGTTCTCGAGCCCAGTTCTATGGTGGATTTCGATCAGAGAAATTTTTGGCAATTAAGACCTACTCGAGAAATTATTGCAAATTTAAATTTTTTAAAATTTTTTCTTCCTGCTTCAGTAGTCAGCATAGTTGGCTAAATAAATTACTTGTAGATACATTTGCATGTAATTTTTAATACAGAAGAGGTTGTTGTCTGTCACTGCAAACAGACTACTCGAGAACTTGACAACTCGAGAACTCGAGAAGGGTTTTTATGAAACTGGCCCCAGGCGTGCGCAGAAAACGACTCCTTAGCGCGGGGAGTAAAACTGAAGCTACAGGCAGCTAAAAAGATTCCACAAAGTTTGTAGAACGGACTCTCTAGCTCTAGGTCGGTGGGCGATTATTTGGGGAATCGCAAATGTTGGCCCTAAAATTTCCTTCAACACCGCAAGACGGCATTAAAGCTAAAGTCTTGCATATTTCGGATTCGTGTTCACCAAAACACGCTTTTCGGACAGTCCCCAAATGTTGTATCTCTGATTGAGACTGTTCACATTCAAACCAATATTTTACGCTTGACCTGTATGGTAGAGACAACCCTACATATCAACGCTTGTAAGAAGACTCCTGGAAGTGTGGAGAAACTGTGCTCTAATGGAAACGTCGAACCTGGAGCTGTGACACCTCGCGGATAAGCCTGCGTGTAGTTTACCGAAAGGAATCCAATCTCCGATGATGAAGTAAAGACTTAAAAATGAATCATAAAAATTTTGCTGAAACTAACTTGCTCAAAAGCTCAGAAAAGTACCAGTCCAGTAAAGTCCTAGCCGAACTACCAAATACACTAACTACACGAAACTATAATTCACGTTACTAATAATGATTTTGGGCGTTCTGTATCACTGTGGACCCCTATTTTCATGTTGCCCTCCAGGTATAACTGTTCAAAAGTGCTCCTCGAATTGCTTAACAACGCAATGCCACTAGTATTCATTATTATTATTTTTATTCTTCTTATTATTATTATTATTATTGTTCTTAATTATTCATTACCCAGTCCAGTTCAGTAGTTATTCAGTGCGGCACCCTAACTGCGGTACCCTAACCCTCAAATAACTATTTAATTTAACTATGTAACCGGATTATATGTAACTGTATAATAATCTCCAAAGGGATATATCATTTACTTAAAATCATCGACATTGAAACAAGTTTGAAAAGTTATAGGGATGGTGATAAAGTTTGTTTTGTAAATCTACCTAATATTAAACCACATACATGTCTTGTGTCAGATGTAATGAATTGTAAAAGCTCAGATAATATAATAGTAAACTAATATTCTAGATAATTTCATTAATATAACTACAAAAGCGAAGTCTAATACAACATTATTTCGATTATATTTTCATACACAACATATAGGTTATATGCTACCAAGATTAATGTCATCCATTAGTGTTTCATTATCCTTCATTTCCACATCCGCAATTAATTGGGACGAGCTCTGTATACCAGAGGAACCGGGTGACACCTAAATTAAGAACCTGTGTCACATAGGTATCAATAACTTGCTCACATATAAGTTGAGCAATGCGATCCCTATGTTCACTATAAAATTCTGATTGCTCAGGTTTATCAGCACAACCCCGATGTTCTCACGATAATCACCATCAACCACTCCTGCCATCACATCAATCCCTGATTTCAGCGCCAATTCCGAACGAGTTTGGTGGAATCTAATTGCTGTATCTGTCAAAATCAGGATCCGACCCAAACCAGCAGGAAGCACACAGTGTCTAGCACTGAAGACATCATAACCAACACTACCGGATGAGGCGCGTGTTGGCAGTTTGATATACTATGACAACAGCTTAATCTGAAGTTGATGACTCATGTCGTTGGAATGCTGTGCTCAACTGTAAAAGGAGAAAACTTTTGAAAGATATTCCATTTGCTCTAAATATGTCGCAACAGAGAGTGAGCTTTATCAGCCTTGGATTAATCCGGTTGGAATATGATTTCGATGTGGTTCTCAATATAGCACTGATTATTTGGGATAGATCATTAAATTTTGTGCTTGAGTATGAATCTAACGTGCCAGCACCTCAAGAAACATCATCCCTCTCTCCAGAACACACGGATATTATCAAATTTATTGAAACAGCGACTAAGATGAAATGTAACACAACTGCCGACATCAAATCTCTAGACCAAGTGGTTATAAGCATTTGTGAACTGATCAAGGAATTCAACCTATCTCAAATTGTATCAGAAGCATATCGACAGTGTTACATTATTACATGGACGTTGAGACTCAATGATATTGTGACTTCGGTGAAGGATCCTCATATGCTTAGCAAAAACTTGTATGCTCACTAAAACTTAGCTATGTACGTGCATTTTATTTTAGCGTCACAATATGCTAATCCTGAACAGCACAGCAACCTGGAACTTTCAAATATTTCCTCTTGCTAACGCCGCACCTTGTACTCCACGTGATTCTACAGCGATGGTTCGATCACTCATTGAAACATACATAATGTGGAATTCAGATCACTCATGAAGAAACTCTTAAACTTATTGTAATATACATGGTCTTAATAATTATATATTACTTAGTATGCTAATCTCACTCAATAAAGGCGATATCATAGTGTATTGTACATATTCAAGCATAACAAATACAAACCTAACAAGAATTGTTACAAATGCAATAATGTCCATAAGCATAAGATGCTAAGCCGTCATTTTAGATGTACCGCTTGTCATCAAGGCCGACAAACTGATTTTATTAGTTTTTATTTAAGAAAGTTGATGTTGTTTGTGGCTTCTGATCCTATGCATCACATTGCATTACAACTCATTACGTAAACAATACACAAAATCAATATGACACAACACATTTTTTACAACATTTTTCTCTTTAGCCTTTTTTTATCCTGCCCGTTTCAAACAAAACTATGCATTTTTGCCAGAAGTCCACAACATCAGATATAGGAATACCTGAAGTCTCATCCCTCATTTTCCCAATCACTTTCTTATCTGTGATAGAAAACAAAGGATGCTCCTTCGGATAGTCACTGAAATCAAACAAATCAGCATCAATAGACCTATCATTATACACATCATCACATTCAATATAGTAACAAAGACTATCAGTATCAGTAAATAGCAATTTACAATTATCATTATATTTTGGAAACAGATAATTATAATGGAATTCATACATGAGCCGTTAGACAAGTCAAGTAGAGTTGGGGCCGGTTCCACTAGAACCGGTTGGAACCGGAACCGAACCGGAAGGATTTTTAGAACCGGAACTGGAACTGGAACCGGTAGGATTTGGAACCGGCCGGTTCCACGCTTAAAATTTGGACTTGAACTAATTTTTTGCAGGAGTTTAAATTTTGCAAAAGCTGGATTTTGTCGTTGCCATTCCGAGCTGCCATTTATATTGTCTTTTTCAAACTAGTGACTGAAATTGAAACTAAAAATCTAGTTTGAACTGAAACTAAACAAATTTAGACCTGAAAGCGAAATATGTAGGATGAGACTGATAATAATTATGAGTTTCAAACTAAAAGTGAAATGAAGATACAATTATTGGAACTGAAACTGAAGCTGAAACTCCAAGAGCCTAAACTGGAAACGGCACAGCTTCAGCTTCCACTGAAGGTGACACAAACTCCCCGCTTCCCCTTTTCAGGCGATTGAGGCACGTTTCAGCTTTCGCTGAAGCCGAGGCATAGAATTAAGAGAAATTTCAAATGTCTCTTTGAATCAACATTAATGACGTTATCTCTTCTGTTAAAATAAAAATTTAACGTTAAACATACTTGAAAAATTAGGAACATGTGTTGTTTTGTTGTAAGGAAACAGTTCTGCTTCCTTTATTCTGGAATTTCGTAATCTTTTGTTTTCATTCTTCTGATTCTTCAAATTTTGTTAAGTAATTTTGTGTGTATTACAAAATGCCGTTGTGAAAGTGTCTCTAAATTAATTTTAACGAATTTTTAAAATTTTCTGTTCTAAAATTCCAATTGTAATTGAAGAAAGGCGGGCACTTTCGTTCAGACGTGAACGATACAGCGCCGAATGAAAACTTTAACCAGCTTAAATATTTGAATTTTAACCTCATAGAAAAGTTGAGAGCTCCGATGGGATGTAGTCGGAAATTGAGTATATCTTCTCAAAAAATTGATAAATAGAAGGTGGTGTTGTCAGCACGCAAGATTGAAGCAACATTTTTAAAGAAAATAAATTTTAGAGGAGTAGAAAACTTCGAAAGTTGAGTACTTGTTTTCTTACTTTTAAGCTATATACTCCTTCTCCTTCGGCATCTGAGACGAAAGTCAATCAAAGTTCAAGTAATGTACAGTATGTAGAAGTAATGTGTTAGCTGTTTTGTGTAATCAAGCCACTATACAAACATTTTCTCGTTAAATATAACTTTAATACATATATTCTTCTTTCCAATTTGGCTTTCAGCTTTTAAATATTATAAATGCATTTAATTCTTTTGGAAACTATTTGCTTCTTTAGAGACACTGTACTCTTTTCAAAGAAATAATAATTTAAGATCCAGTATATCTCAATTCTCAGCACAGCCCGTTTTGCTGAAACGTTTTACTGTTTACAAGATTCTGTTCAGAAGGCGCTGCCTGTATTTAGATACACAGTAGAATCTCACCGTTATCGAAACAATTTGCTCGACCATTCTAAAGACAAGTTTTAATGTACGTTGTGCATATGCAAAAATGCACCTAGGATCGGACGCAATAAGTGGATCGGACGCAGACTGTTTCCACTTTCAACAGAGTTCATTTTGTACATTTAAGATGTTGGTGGATTACAAAAACAAGAGAGCTCCCAGTCGAAGCTTTGGAGTAGGTTTTACCAAGAGTACTACCAGAGCAGAGTGGGTTGTTTTTATCGGAGTCTTCAATCAGGTGTTAGCACTGATTGATGATAATAGTGGTGGCAATGGTGAATGGTGGAGCTGGTGGTGTTGAGGTTGGTAATGGTGAAGTTGGTGGAGGAGAAGGAGTTGGTGGCGGTGGTGATGGTGATGGTGGGGTTGGTGTAGGTGTAGGTGGTGGAGGTGCCGGTTGTGCTGATGGCGGTGGTGTTGATGGTGATGGGGTAAGCAATAATGGTGCAAATTTTGGTGCTAAAGCTACTGGTGCTCATAAGTCCAAGATGTGTGGCGGAAAGAAGACAAAGGTGAAGACCTCACTTAAACGTAAAACAGCAGTGCATGAGTTCCTTCATATGGAAGCTGTGGAAGCCCCCAAAAAGCATTGGACTCAGTAAAAATATTTTGGACTGTGTTGATCTGTTAACGTAAACAAATCCGTTTCGTAGTTGCGACGTCTGTCAGCATTCGTTGCTATATATTCCGTATCTTTTGTTGTGATGTTGCTTCTGGGCCTATATATTTTGGATATAACTATGCGTAACCTTTAGCATAATAAACTAAGTTAATACCTCTCTAATATTGTTTTCGTTCAATAATTTAAGAAAAAGTTTTAAGCTTTGATGAATGATTTTAGTAGAGGCTTAATAAGCAATAGTAAGGATAGTTTATCTGCTAACCAACCAGAGAGGACTATCCCATCAGCTGTTGAAATCGATAATTAATTAATTAATAAGAAGGAATAATGTTTCTTTCAATAATAGACCGGACTTCTACTTTAGTTATTTATTGATCAAAAAAGTTAATCAACAGTTTTCAATAAAAATTGTATAGAAATACATAGTCATGATTGTTTCTGCATACTGCACTTGCCAGACATCTTGTACATATTCGGTTGTGATGCGGCACTGTTTTACATCCAACAGCAGTGAAATGGTACTCTTCATACTTCCAGCTGAAATAACAAATTACAAATTAAAAGAGCATTTCAATCATTATATCATATTTTACCAAAATTGAAATTATTGTGTGTACCGACATAACATATGACTCTGCCTGTGTCAAAAGAAATTGGTCATTCTGTTTGTGTTAGAGAATATTTCCAGTCTACATATTTTCACAAAAAAAGTTTAAATGCATTGTATTTTTTTCGGAAAACAAAGAAAGATTGAATAAACAGGAATTTTGTCTCAATAAATTTGCTAAGTGAGGATGTTTTTGCTTTTTTCATTTCACATTGAAGACAATTGAGTTGACAAAATGGTTTGGGTTGGGTTATGATTTAGGATTGTATATTACCTCGTGTAAATTCTTTAGCATGTCTAAATCACCAATCTAAATGCAATGAAATGTGTTCTAAAGCGGACGTGTTTTCTGTAGTACAACATTCTATAGCTAACTACTAACTTTCTTTTAAGAATTCATCCATTGGTTGGATATCCATTGCTTGGATAAAAGCCCACAGGTTCGTTTGCAGGCTGGTAGACCATCCAGCCTCCTTTGCTAAATCTTGAAATCCCTTCAAAATTTCATTTCTGTAGCTCAACAGTGCATTTTCGATTCCTTGTTTAGTCGTGTCTGTGTATGAGCTTTTATTCTAAAATTGAATTAAAATATTAATTAGTATAATTTACATTTGAAAATATGGGTCTCAGAGCCTCATAGAATGGATTCATGCCTAGACACATTGCAGTGTTATCTGCCCAGGAAATTTCATCCACAGTGTATTGTTGTACGCTTGAAGAGCTGATGATGATCAACCTCGTCGCTAGGACAAAAGGCACAGCTTAGGTTGAGTTTCTTTGATACAGTTAGGGACAAGTTAGCCCTGGCATGTGCTTTATCTGTGATCTCAAGGCCGCTCTGCACCTTTTCTGCTTGTCCATTTGATTTAATGTCGCTCTTTCGAAAACACCAAGAACAGATCACCGAAGTTCCATCTTATTCCTTAACAATTGTAGCAAAGCTTATTCATTTGTTGTGGATTTTGAGGTAGGAGATCGTTATATGATTGTCATTTAGTGTGATATGTTACAGTTGTATCAAGTTTTAGCAATTTTTGTAACAAATGAGAATTTTCAGCTTATGGTGGAAGTTAAAACTTGTGAATAAATTTATAAGAAGTTTTTATATGTATAGTACACTTATCAATAAACGATTTTTGTATGTTTTGTCAATCACTCAAGAGAAAGAAAGATTTTGAAATGTTTCTTGTGATGTTTGAGCAGTATTCAAGTTTTCAAATTTCTAAACTTTAAGATTCATTAAACTTTGTCATACAAAGAAAAAGCACTATCTGCAATTTCATTATTGGACAAATATACAAAGTTTATATACATTAGAGTACACCGTGGCAAACTTGTTTTCCTATTTTGCTGACAAATTTAAAAACTGTCAGATGGAAGTTAATCTACTTTTACTATAAAGTGAACATCATATGTAATTGTTGACAGACAAGTTATCCCCGCACTGGAATTAGCGCTATGTATGTGCAAACTAGCATTAGATTATTGCAGATGCCTGAAAAAAACAATTTAGTTTAAACATATATACATGGTCACAAATACACATTAACTCGGTTTCGGATTCTAGAGGTCTACCCTTAAAGCCTGCTCCCATAGGGTATATCTGGTTTTACATAGTTTGTAATTTAGTGAAATTTTGTGAAAATGTGTATTTGATTCAAATATTTGATTAAAATCTATTTTTTCTAAACTTAAATAATAACAGCAAGCAAAAATCACAAAAGCTAACTTACCGAAAACATAAAATTTTGAAGTGGAATAATGAGTTCACTTACTTGTCGGCAAGAGATGTCATCCATGTTAGATTGGACGTTGAATGGCTTCACAATTCTAAATATGGTTGAAACTAATTCGAGAGTAAGCAGTCATATTTATACATAAAAACTAGGTAATAATCTAAGATCCTACTTAAAAACTAGGATGACCTATCTGCAGTGTTCCATATTTGATTTGATCTACTTTCATGTGTATATTTTAAGTTTTTAATGAATGTCTGTTATTTACTCTTTCACATTTCTTGTTTTCTTGATCTACTTTTTCAACAAACATTTATCACTTTGAAATCTAGGATAACTTCTTATTAATTGAAGTTCTTCTATTGTTTTAATGGAGATGTGTGTTTGATACAGCATTAAATTTTAGGTGTTTCCTTCTTTCGATAACACGATGTTTTCAAAACATCAGATTTTCTTTGTTTGTTTATGTCTTTGTCATGTTTCATAACAATATTAGGGGACCACAGTGATTCAGAACGCCCAAAATCATTACTACTCACGTTCAAAAATGAAAACACATTTACTAAAATGTACAAAGGAGAGGCCCCAAAATTAAATATAGAAAGTTTTGACTGAAAACTACAAGAAAATAGCAAAGAATAAAATCTATACAGGGACAAAGAGCCCAAAAAATTCTTACGAAAGCAAAACAGTTAACCAATAATCGCAAAAGTTTATAAGAACAATGCACATACCAACAAATTATCACAAGACTAAACCAACAATGCAAACGTAAAATACCGGAGAAATGGTAACGGCTGAAGTAAGAACTAAATACAGAACTAAATACAAGGTACAATAAGCTTTTATATATACAAGTTTTTATATAAATAGAAATACTTAGCAAGGTCACTTCGATGTTGAATAATTTGAAAAAAAGTGCAAGACAGCAGCAAAAGAGTAGACCTAAAAATATAAAAGCTGTCCTGGTGAAGGGGGAGAAAATTCAACTCCCAGTGAAGGAAAGCACAAAATTGATGTGAATAGAAAAAATAAATGTATTTTGCGAAAATAGACAACAAAATGAAAATTACGACATTTTCATAGATTCTGGTTGGTTAAAAATGTTGTCCCAAAAGTTCTAGGACTTCTAGAAGAAAG
The DNA here is from genome assembly GCA_030248195.1 of Trissonchulus latispiculum. NCBI lineage: Eukaryota > Metazoa > Nematoda > Enoplea > Enoplida > Ironidae > Trissonchulus > Trissonchulus latispiculum. The sequence continues at coordinate 42,043 of JASAND010003793.1, forward strand.
GTTAACACCTAGCCAGCCAAAAAGACAAAAGCCCAGACATCCCCTCAGACAAAACTAAAGTCTGACGAAAAAATATGGAAAGTGAAATTGTTTTCTTTATATCTCGTTAGCGCTTCAAGATTGCTACCACAGAGAATATATTTTTGAACTGACGTGATGAGATATTTTCTCCAAATGATAAAATTGAAAATTCTCTATACATGCATACATATTTATGTCCAGAAAGATGGATGAATGCTAGAACCACGAGCGCTTCAGGAAAATTTTCCTCATTGTTTGAAAATTTATTGCGAACGCAATATACGTCGTAGCCACAGAAAGAGCGTAGTTGGAACCAGTTCAGATTAAATTTTCGAATTATGAATATTTTTTATTTACTTTCGCTGCATTCGTGATGTCAAATTTTAGGATCAAAAAGTGGTATTTTTCAAAGCACTCGACATCCAAATTTTGAAAATCCACAAGATTAGCGGAAAGTAGATACCTGAGGGAGTCGTAAGTAATGGCCATTCAAAGTTGAAAAGCGGCAAACTCAAAGGATTTTAAAATCAAATTATGAACAACTTTAGCATTATTCAACCCCTAAAAGCTAACATCTGGTGTGTAGGGTTCTGAGGTATGGGGCACATGTTCCTGAAACGCTCATGGTTCTACTCAAGCCTTCTGGACATATAAATGCGCCACGCTTTGAAGTTGCATGAAACCTTTGCCAAACTTTCTTTCCATGAGGAGTATTATCTCATCACACCGGTCAGAAAGACTATATTTTATGGTAGCTATCTTGAAGCGCTTTCGAGATATAAAGAAAACAATTTCGCTTTCTACATTTTTCTTCAGTCTTTAGTGCGCCACTCACAAGCATAAAATATAAACACTGCACATCACAAAACACACGTACGTAAACATAAATTAAAGTTTAATTACAAACATTATCATTATTATTACATTATCATTTTACACACGTCCGTAAATTTTTAAAGTCTATCCTATCGAATGTCGTAACGTCGCCCAATTACAGGTCTTGTAGAACTTCGTGAATATGTGTCTATGTATTTTGCTTCCAGTCTGGTTCTTGTTTGTATTCCTATAATGAATCACCATTTTTACGGGCACTTTTCCAGAACTCCTCCAGAGCAGTCATTCTCCAGTTCGGATTCTCCGCCGCCACTAGTGCATTCCGATCTATTCTCCGAAGTAGTTTCGGCAGAGATGACCTCAGCCTTGTTGATTTCCCAAAGCATAGAATTGCATGTATACTGTGCAATGTAGAAATACCAATATAAAGCGAATATAGGTTACTGTTAATCATATAAATTGTATCATTCTGTGTCATCACTATTATCTCAATTACTCCACTAATGCAAAGACTGAAATTGAAAAGAAATTGAACCAGAACTGACCATACCAAAAATTTGCTATTCTCTTGCAGCCGATCAAGATGGGTTCGCGTCTGCAAATCCATAACTGTTGTTCCCTCACGATACTTCTTCAGCATGGTACTTGTGCAATACAGCACGAAGCCGTAGCATGTCACACAAGCTATTTCAATAAGTGTATAGAATAAGTAGGTAGCTACCATGGCAGTAGCACTCTGGCCCAGAAATTTTGTACTGCATAGAGGAAACGTCATGTTTGGTGATTGCACTGTTGCATTTAGTGAGGCTGTCGAAATACCTGCAGTGTAAACAGACGTAGACACTGCAATTGCGCAAATATAACCGCATAATACAAGAATTGGATGCACTTTGGACAATGTTGTCCCCTTTTCAAGTTTTTCCTTTCGTTTAACTGAAACGCAAGCGTGCAGTCGCTCACCGCTTAATAGCAAAAACGAGAAAATGTTCACTTGACTAGGTATCCCAAAAATCATTTCTGCAAGAAAACATTTGCTGTAGTCGCATAAATAATCCCAAATTTCAAAGTTAAAGCTGCCACAAAACCCATAGACCGATACTCCAATAAAATAAACTTGCTGCACTTCCATGGCTACAGCTATATGGATCAGTAGAAACCGAACATTGGGATCAATAGTTTTGGTTTTGTAAAGGGCATATATTAGTAAGCCAATCCAAAGTGTACCACTAACGCTTATTATATTTAAAATGACATTTCCCGCTAAAAATACTCTGGACTTAGACAGTTGCAACCGCAAGTCGGTTTGATGGTCCATACTTCGTATACTGAGAGCTGGAAATTGCGATGTGATTTATTTCATATGATCTAACTTGCAAGTAGGCGCAGGGAGTCTTTGTGCTAGAGAAGATATGAGAAAATGAAAGCTGATAGGGATAATGGATTCTCCGAGCTCACAAAGAATCCTACAGTTTGAACCACTTATTTTCATGGAAAACTTAATTGCAAGGGGAGGATCATTATAAGTAATTGTGTATGATGTCAGTGGTCTTTACTTCAATGTTCCCTATTGAATGCATATTTGCCTCGTAGAAAAATCGTCCTAAATCATGGAATATAGATCAACATAAATTTCCGAACTGTTTAACAAGTACGTTACATTTTTCTTCAATCGGGCCCCTGCCAAATTCTTTCCGAAAGCGAACAAAAATTTTATCATAATTGGTAAATTTCAGATTTAACTTATCACGATGGATAAGATCCCGTTTTATTTTGGTTTTCGCCCACATTCGTATACTTTATTCAAACAAATTACATAGTAGCATGTAACGAAGCGGAAACAATGTAGTCGAACAGCCGGTGTTTCCGAACTCCAATATGGCGAACGAGCATAGAAAAGCTTAGATCAGGTACAAATTATGTGAGTAGGTTCCATCCGTACATGTTAGGGAAGAGTCAGCGGAGCACGAGTCACAAGGGCTGGTATAGGTCTATACAGTTCACAGTGGAAGCGTAGATAGGCTTAGTCCTTATGACAGTTTACTGTAGATCGTTGCTCATCCTTAGATTCAATGAAGATATATATATATATATATATATATATATATATATATATATATATATATATATATATATATATATATATATATATATATATATATATATATATATATATATATATATATATAGCTTTACTGAGGGGAAATCAGGCCGTTACAAATACAGGCAGAGTTCAAAGGTAATACTCAAGGTACAAAACTTGGCAGTCAGCAGTCTCTGGGACAGGCAAGTGCACTCAGCACGAAATGTCATAAAACAGGCAAATGTTACAAGGACCGTCGGTTTACAAAGTACTCCTCGCCCCGCCCTTCCAGCCTACCGTCTCCTCCCCACCTGTGCTCGTTAATACAGTTTTATAGAATTCTCCCCTTAACTTGGGCTAACAATTTATCACAGCTAATAAAAACAAAAACAAAGGCGGTGTTTTTTAAAGTAGGTCTGACGAAGGTAGTGACGCACAGTTATTGACAGATAGGAAGGAGCACAGGAAATATAAAAATGGGAAAAGTAAGGCAAAACATTCATCAAATCTTAATCATAGAGTACAATTCCAAGAAACACATAGAGTCACGCCGTATTCGGAAAACTCCTAGGCAATCAGAAATTAGCGCAATATCACACCTCCTACGATGAAGGCTGGTTGGTTGTAGCTGGGCTTCAACGTAACTACAAAACATACGGTAGAAAAGTAGGGTGTGGGTAAAAGCCAGCCCAGCCCCCAGCCCCAGCCTCCAGCCCTGGTGGTTAAAACCCGGCCTCCAGCCTCCAGCCCCTTGGGTAAAGTCCAGCCCCGACTGCCAGCCCCATTGGGTAAAGCCCGGCCCAGCCTCAAGGGTAAAACCCAGCCCTAGTTTCCAGCCCCCGGAGTAACGCTTTGTCCCAGCCAGCGGCATGTCACGGTCCATGTAAATTCCATTAACATGGACCAGTTCCTGAGACAAGCACAGAAAAGTGGGGTCCCGACCGGTACCTTATTTCCCCGGTTAGCCAAAATGCAAGTTGAAATGGGAAATATTTGAAACTTGACGGATATTGGCTCCAGTCCGACTAAAGCCCGGTTCACGATGGAGTGCTTTGTGCTTTGTGCTTTGTGCTTTAGTGCTTTGTGCTTTGTGCTTTGATAGTAAATACCCGCGCGGGAAGTGCGGGTAGGCGAATTTCTTAATACCCACGGGTACCTGCGGGCACCCGCGGCCCGCTTACAACTCTGGCTTTTCGTGATTGTGCTTTGTCATCGTGAACTATGTGTCTTCAGTCTCCTGAGCACAAAGCACTGTCTCCTGAGCACTGAGCACAAAGCACAAAGCACAGTTGACAAAAGTACAAAGCACAAAAGACAAAGCACAAAGCACTCCATCGTGAACCGGGCTTAAGCTGTCACAGGCGCTGAGCACTGACCACAAAGCACAAAGCACAGTTGACAAAATCACAAAGCACAAAAGACAAAGCAAAAAGCACAAAGCACTCCATCGTGAACCGGGCTTAAGCTGTCACAGGCGCTGAGCACTGACCATAAAGCACAAAGCACAGTTGGCAAAATCACAAAGCACAAAAGACAAAGCAAAAAGCACAAAGTACTCCATCGTGAACCGGACTTAAGCTGTCACAGGCGCTGAGCACTGACCACAAAGCACAAAGCACAGTTGACAAAATCACAAAACACAAAAGACAAAGCAAAAAGCACAAAGCACTCCATCGTGAACCGGGCTTAAGCTGTCACAGGCGGTGAAGGCAATTTGAAGAAATGCAATTATGGTTGAATTTCAGTATCTTAGATTTAAACTGATTAAAAATCTGCCAATTTTAATTTTAATAGCCATCGGATAACGTGGGGGGAATGAAGATTGCAAACTTTCCCCAGGCAGACGAAAAACGGGTAGACCCCCCTTAAGAACGAAAAAAGTTAGACCCTCGTCCAAAAGGGCAAAAAGAGTTATGTAATATCTGATTCTTTAATGCAGGGTTAGGGTTAGGTTAGGTCTTGGTGCCTTAGACAAATGGGATTCAATTTTGTCCGTTTTACTCTTTTAACTATCTGGATGATATTTTATTCTGTTTAATTTAAGGATCTGATTCTTTAATGCGAATTCATCTAAATCTAATCCGTTTAATCCGTTTAAGAAATAGGGCATATTTTAAATGTAAATCAAAATAAACAACTGCTCACGTTTACTTAATTTCACAATGTCTAATTAGATTTTGCACTTACACATACCTCTATGAAAATGTGTACAACTAGCTTCGAATAAAAGCAGCCAAGACAAAAACACTTCTGTGCTTTTGTTATTCACCGACCCTGTGAACGACCGGCCCAGGTCCACTGTAGACCGGCAGCCGGTCCAACTGCCTTCACCGGCCGGATTGCCAGCTTGTGACAGTTTAGCGGGATTGGCGCCTTAAAATGTTCGCTAGTAGCTTTCGAAAGTGATAAAAATTTCACATTTTATATAACTTGTATTTTGGCTAACCGGGCAAATAAGGTATATACAGGGCGGTATTCTGTGCTTGCTGTCAGAAACTGTACAGGTTAATGGAATTTATTTGGGCCGTTTCATACTGCTGACTGGGGAAAACGTAATACCCCAGGGGTTGGAAAATGGGGGCTGGGTTTTACCCTTGGGGTTGGAAAATGGGGGCTGGGTTTTACCCTTGGGGCTGGGCTGGATTTTACCAAGGGGGGTGGAGGCTGGAGGGCTGGGATTTACCCACCGGGGCTGGAGGCTGGGGCTGGGGGCCGGGCTGGGTTTTACCAGCACCCGAAAAGTAGGGACTTAACCGAATATTGACTAACTTTAAGATAATGCTACCTGTGTACGTTTTAGTTAGAGTAAAACTTTCTTACATTCAATTTGATACGTAAGCAGTTAACTTTAGTATGAATTTTGAGCTTGTCGTTAGCCAAGAATTCCATACTTGTGACACACGTACGGAAATTGAAACATAATTCTTGACTCACCGTTTCTATGATCAACAAACTAAGCTTGCTGTCAGTTTTGACTCACTATTCATTTACCAGAAGAAAAACAATTTCATATTATAAGTCTTGCTTAAACTGAGTTTTCGCTTTTTATAAACCATAAATTTAATGTATGCTCCAATATGATGATTCAGTTACGAATTGACATTATATATATGAAACTGCAATTATTGACATTAGGCCATAGGAACGAACTATTCAATGTTTCATAACCGTTAGACTTTGCTTATTGGTATTTCAGTACCTGTGTAGAGCTAGGTCTGGTGTACTGCGAATCATCCCAAGATCGTCCTCGAAATTCCAGTCTAATTAGAGAATAACTATTAACTGCTTCATAAAGAAAGATTAAACTAGAGCATAAATCTTATTCAGAAATTGAAAATCAAGGTTTCAAGCGGAACCACATAATGTATTACAATGATAAAGATAAGCATTCAACAATAACATAACATAATCCTTCCAACCATTCCCAATGAATACTCAACAACATCACCATGAATATGAAATTTCGTTGTGCGTGTGCTGTGTTCGAATTTTAAGGACGACAAATTGACAAACATTTCTCTACGTCTGTTTGAGGGTTCAATGTTTCATTTTCATTGTTTAAATTGATTTGCTGTTTTCCTTACGGTTTGTATCCTTCTGTTCAGAAAGTTTCTATGTTATTCATCTTCTTTGCACAGTCTAGGATAAGTGAAATGCTTTTTGAAATGATGGAAAAAAACGATCAGAAACTATGGTGACTGCTAAAAAGTTATGTTGGGTATGCAATCAACAAAATGGAAAAGTTCAGTCTGCATTAAAAGTTTACTCTTTCTGATATTAATCCAGAGTCGTTTCTTGGTTTATTCACCACAAATGAGTGAAACCCTCATCATAGGAACATCGCCTTCTGACGCTCCTCAATTTTATGGCTGCGCCCGCAAACAGCCTATCTCAAAAAACTGCCTACCGGGCTTAGGCGCCGAGATAATGCGTGACTTTGCCCACAAGTACAACTACAGCCTTAAATTTATTCCTTCCTCGGATGGTAAGTATGGAGATTACTATCCAACTACAAAACACGCAACAGGCTATGTGAAAGATATCCTATCTGGTAGGATAAATGCAACAATGCCAGATTATACGGTCACGCCTGGCAGATTTGCTGCTGTTGCAGTTTCAATACCTATAGATACAGACAATTTTGCATTTGCCGTGAACAAATTTTGGATAAATTCGCCTGAGCAATCAATCACCTGGTTTTCACCGGCAGCTCTTTTGGCTTATGCATTTATGGTTATTGTATATCAAAGCAATTACAGCGCAAGCGTGCAAACTGTCTTGCGAAAGCTGCCGGCCGTTTTGTTGGGAGCAGAAATCGTGTTCATAAGTTTAAATGCTCTTATCAGCAGCAATATTGCCCTTGCCAGAAATAAATTTCCATTCGATAGCATTGATAAGATTCATCTGGCAAAAGGTACCGGCCTGCGACCTGCAATAGCAAATATTGGCTCCAGCAGTGAAGACAAATTGAAGTTACGTGTGCCAGAAATAATAGTTAGCTTTCCTTCCACGCATGAAATGTATTCTAACATCTCCAGGTTTTCTCAATATTTTTCCTACGGTTCATCAAAATGGATACGCCTGCTGACGAAGGACTATGCTGGAGTTAGAATAATTCCGGACAACCATGCATTCAATTATTTGTCTAGCATGGTTGGCAAAAATTATACGCAATTGTTAAAGCAATTAAACGATTACTATTTGAAAGTGCTTAACTACGGTCTGTGGGTGGCCTTAAAACGAAAATATTACTTTTTTCATCAACCAAATTGGAACAGCATACCGGAACCTCTCGCACTTTCTCTTCAGAGATGTTACAGTTTAGGGGCAATTTTGGAGGCAGGGTTGTGCTCCGCAGCCCTTCTTTTGCTGTTCGAAGTAGTTTATTTCAGATTTATTCCGCATAGTTGGAGTAATCCCAGGTGATATACAATATTGGCCTATAAACGTTAACTGTTTTGGAATCTACTAAGTCCGAAAACTGTTGTAAACTTGGCTAAACTGGGAACTTTATTTGTCTATGCTCCTTCCTTTGATTTGATTAAACGCTGATATCCGATCATTGTTGCCGCTTCATTTCTAATGCCAGCAAAACACGAAGCGCAATACAACTCAATATCTAGCTTTTGTATAAAGTATTGTGGAAGCGTTCGATAAATTCTACAAATATAAAGAGCAAATAGGTTACTGTTAATTATATAAATTGCATCATTCTGTGCCATTACCATTATCTCAATTACTCCACTTATGCAAAGGCTGAAATTGAAAAAATTGAGCCACAACTGACCAAACCAAGAATTTGCTTTTCTCTAGTAGTTGATCAAGATGAGTTCGCGTCTGCAAATCTACAGCTGCCCTCGCAATATTCCTTCAACACGATTCTTGTGCTTAGACTGCACTCAACCATAGCACGTTGTTTTCAAAACTTTTCTGAATTCGTAGTTAATTTATGGACTGATATATTCATTTTAAGCTTAAAAACAGTGATTTCTTGCGTTTTTACCTTAAAAATGCTAATTTTTGCTAAACATTAAGGTATATTGATACCTTGGGCTCGCCCCGCCCACATTTCGGAAGCAAGAAGCCGAACACTTCACCCTCGCTACTTTCAAGACCCTAAAAACGCCAGGGCTGATATGATTCGCCGTTGCAGCTTGTCTTCATTCTTTTACAACCCTACTCCACTCATGTATTTTACATGCTGGATCTTGTCTTCTGCTATTGTACGACCTGCCGTCTGGGGTCTCATATGTATGTTACATGCGACGAAAGAACATTTTTGTTTTTTGTGTTAATGTGTTTATTTCAAAAAATTATCAAATGTCCTAGCCGTCGGTATATATAGTTAGTATTTCGATATCTCGACTCGAGTCAGTGAAAAGTTCAGCTCAAAAATCGAAAAAGTGGGTTAGGTTTCACGCTAGACTTTATTCTTAAGCTCGACTGCGTAAACATGCAAAACAGCCGTGTCCTGCAACCTGCAGTAAGCAATTCCTTGTGACAATTGTTGTTAACCTTACTGTCGGATAAATTCCTTCCGGGCTTCTCCATTGCGACAGATATTGATGGCACTAGTGCTGCGTCTTCGTGGGTATTTTGAATGCGTGCGCCTTTTGTCTACGTTGGTCTTTCGACGACGTGCTTTGTGCGCCTTGCCTTTGCGTGAGTAAGGCAACATAGCGAGAGTCATACTAGATATCTGATGAGGTGAAGCAAGGGTTCTATACTCCGAGTATAGGAGTAGATATTGACCGTTCACCTAATTCGACAAGACGACGACGGTGAGTGGGATCAGCCGATTTTGGGCGGGAAGATTGAATTTGGGAAAACTGAATTTGGGGGAGGAGGTAGAAAATTTTTGTCAAAAATTTAAGGTGGTGGTATCCCCTTGTGCAGTGCTTTTGTGGGAATGTTTTGACACGGTATAACTTTCGCAATTTTGAGTGTTGGAAAGAGCTTTATACATCGTTATAAAACTTATTATCTGTATTATCTGTATTCACATGAGCTTACGAAACTAGAAAAATTAGCACTAAATTAGCAAACATTTTCTAACATACTAACATCTAACAGAATGAATGTTGACCAAAAATCTTAGAACATCGATTTCTCAGTACTGAAGAATCGGGCTAAGGTTCTTTTTGTGCTACGATATGAAGGACATATGGGCCGAGCGACGTTTTCTTGGGTTTCACTCAGAGTCACTTAACGGTTGAGAAAATTAGCAAAATGCACCGAGACGCTAAATTTCTAAAATTTGCACTAAATTTTCTCGAAACTGGGAACGTTTTAGCCAAAACCAAGAAAATCGTCCCTCCGCAATAGTATGAATTCGATTCTGACAAAACTCTCCGGAATCCGTTTTTGAGAAACCGATGTTCTAAACAAAACAGTCGCAGTTTTGCCAAAATGGTTTTTCGGCTGAATCTCTAGCTTCAAGCAATAAAGTCCGGCTAATAGGCATTCATAAAATGGGCATTTGGACGCTGTATCGATTGAGTATAAATAAGCCAACTTTGTCTTTAACATGTGACAGTAATTTTGAAAAAATTGATTTCCTCAAAAATAGTCATTTTTTGACCCTCAAAACAGCTTTTTGCTTATACTGACTAACCACTGGAGATAGCTCAAAGATAGTAAAAGCAAAAATGTTCATTTTCGTGTTCTCTTTCCAGCCATTACAACCAATTCCGTGTCTTGCCTACTTACTGGGAGCCTAGGGCCAAAAACCAAAACTATTTTATCTTTTGGCCTAAAAATACGGGACTGGTCCCAGGTTATTTAAGGTTATCCCAGGTTAAGTTTTAGCCACTTACATAAAGGATTAAATCCGTTTGAGTCAAAAATTCCCGAGAGGAAACCAGTACCTTAAGTAAAAAAATTGCGATTATGCTAGAAAACGCTATTTAACACCAAAAATTAGCTATAGTTACAACTAATTTGATCATTTTTTCGCAAGAAATGTAATTTTTGCGAAAAATTTTGAATTTTTCCTAGTTTTGAGCCAAAATTTTCTGGGTGGGGTCTGGCAGATGGATTTGGGTGGGTGGTGTAAATCTTGGCCGACCCCCAACTGCCCCCCCCCCCAGAATTCGGACCTCAATTTCGAAATTTCGAAAAATGGCCAAAAATGCAAAATTTTCTGTAGTTTAGCCCTTTTTTCATCAAAATAAGGCTTGTTCTTAACGTTTTAGGCGTTTTTGCACCGTTTTAAAGCTATTTTAGGCATAGGTGTGGCTGGGCAAAAAATCTGGGGGGGGTGACGGGGGGTTCCGACGGAGGGTGGGGGGACCCCCCCCCCCTAAATTTTCGATTTTATGCCGTTTTTGGCCACTTTTTGGCCAAAAATTTGGGGGGGGTAGCAAAAATCTGAAAATCTGGGGGGGGGGGTCGCCAAAATTTGTCATTTTGGTGGGGGGGGGTCGGTCCGCCCCCCCCCCCACCCTCCCCTAACACACCTATGATTTTAGGCCAAAATTTTCAAAAAATTTTTGAACAAATGAACATTTTCGACCAAATTTAGGTAACTTTTTGGGTCCAAAAATCGTTGGGGGGGGTTCGGGCATAGTTTCCCTGGAACTTTGGGTCTCGGGGGGGGGGGGGGTAAATCTTGGCCGACCTCCGAAATGTGATGGGGGGTCCCCCCCCCCAACCCCCCCCCCCAGAATTCGGGCCTCAGAAATTTCGAAAAATGGCCAAAAAATGCAAAATTTTCTGTAATTTAGCCCTTTTTTCATCAAAATAAGGCTTGTTCTTAACGTTTTAGGTGTTTTTGCACAGTTTTAAAGCGATTTTAGGTCAAAATTTTAGAAAATTTTTTCAAAAAATGACCATTTTTCGACCAAATCTAGCTAACTTTTTGGGTCCAAAAATTGTTGGGGGGGGGGTCGGGGGGGGGGGGTAGCCAAAAGGTGGGGGGGGGTAAGTCCAAAAATCAGGGGGGGGGGGGTGAATTTGGTCGAAAAGTTTGGGGGAGGGGGATATACCCCCCCCCACCCCCCCCCCAAAGGAAACTATGGGTTCGGGGGGTAGCCAAAAGTTGGGGGAGGGTAAGTCAAAAAGTCTAGGGGCCCGGATCTTTTTGGAGGCCCAAATTTTGGCCAAAATAGGCAAATTTTCAAGAATTGTTTTGTAAAAATTTTTGGATCAAATCATGGCATTTTTGAGAGAGAACTTTTGCTTTTCTACGTATATACAAAACACGCCAAAAAATAACCACCCGCACCGAAGGACACCCCCCCCCCGGAAAAAACCGAAACATGTTGGCAATCAAATTTTCGAGTTTAAAACCACTGTCTAATGTTAAAATTACTTTATAGTTAGATGTTTTTTATCATTAGAAACGGCTGAAAATCATAGTTTCCCTGGAACTTAGGGTCTCGGGGGGGGGGGGGTAAATTTTAGGATTTTGGTGGTCGACCCCCGAAATGTGATGGGGGCAGTAGCGTAGGTACAAAAAATTTTCAGGGGGGGGGCGGTGTGGACCGAGGACTTTTTGAGGGGGTGGGGGGTAAAATTTTCTGGTTTTGCGTAACATGCACACTGCGTATTATACTGCAAGTTGTCCTATAAATTCAAAAGCCTTCTATGGTTCATGTTTTCGACTTGTTACAACTGAAAGCGAAATCCTAAGTCCCATATGGGGGGTCTGGGGGGCGGAGCCCCCAGAAGTTGAGAAAATTTTTAAATTTTCTCATTAAACGCTATTGAAACATTTAATTCTTTATTAATGATTTATCAATTGACTAACAACATTTTGTACCTTTATTTACTATTTTCTACGTTTACTGTCTTGTCCGAAAACTGAAACTATTAGGATGCTCCCATTAAGAACTGCGTATTCTGATCATATCAACCAATTATGCCAAGGCTGAAGATGTTGGGAATAATAGCGCAGATAACAGCAAAACTGCAAAGCAACTTATACATATATACAAACATTTGTTAGCATGTTTAGTGAAAAATAATAATTTTGATAATCGAAATAACCAAAATTCGCGCCGAAGGCGCGAAAATTTTTTTATTGGTGTAGAAAATGCATCAATGTTGAGCTAATTTGAAGCATTAATGTATAATTTGTGTATGTTTCCAATAAAGTTAAACGCCCGCGCTCTGCGCGGGCGTAAAATTTTTCTTTTGCCCAATTTTTCAGAGGGGCAAAGCCATTATTTCGGGGAGGGCGGCGGCCCCCCCCCCGCCCCCGTATCTACGCTAGTGGATGGGGGTATATACGTATGTACCCCCCGAATCCACCCCCCCCCCCCAGAATTTCGAGCTCAGAAATTTCGAAAAATGGCGAAAAAATGCTAAATTTTCTGTAATATAGCCCGTTTTTCTTCAAAATAATGCTTGTTTTTAACGTTTTAGGCGTTTTTGCACCGTTTTAAAGCGATTTTAAACCAAACTTTGAGAAAAATGTTTCAAGAAATGATCATTTTTCGGCCAAAATTAGCTAACTTTTCGGGTCCAAAAATCGTTGGGGGGGTTCGGGCCTCGGGGGGGGGGTAGCCGAAAGTTGGGGGAGGGTAAGTCAAAAAATCTGGGGGGGTAAAGTTGGTCGAAAATTTTGTGATGTGATGTGATGGGGCGTCCTGAGGCAGTAGCGGCGTCAGGATTTTTTGAAGGGGGAGCATAGTTTCCTGGAACTTTGGGTCTAGGGTTTGGGTAAATTTTGGCCGACCTCCGAAATGTGATGGGGGTACCCCCATAGGTGTATAGCCATGGGGGGAAAAAACCCACATTTTCGGATTTTGGCTGGAACATTTTTATTATAAGCGCTATATGAGAACTTTATATACCATCGTACTTGGCGTACTTAGATCTATCTTTTAAGCCCATTTGCACTTCTCTGTGTTGTACCGTTAGACCGGTATAATGCAAAAAGTAGCGGGGGAAAACCCAATGGGGGAAAAACCCAAATGGGGGGGAAACCCACCCCTCACAGGTCTCAAAAATTGTAGTAGCGCTATTCTGAAACTTCCGGTGTAAAATTCAACTCTTTTTTAGCTAGTATAAATAAAAAACCCGATCTAAGTGCCTTTTTTTGAAATTTCATGTGCCATTGAAAATGCAGCATCAAACGGACAGGTTTCATAAAGTTTAACACATAAACATAGGGCAATTTTTGAAAAATGCTAAAAACGATGTAATTTGATAAAACTTATTAGTCTGTCGTGTAGAGAATGGTTTTTTACGTTCAGTTGGCTGTTAAAATCCACAATTGGACCTGTCCTGGGTCCTCCAGCACCGAAATGGCACTTTCAGGGTTTTTGGCCCCTAGCTAGCCAGGAAGGTAAAATTATCCGAATCTGACGCCATAGGATGATGCAGCGTCCTCGATAGTACCGTGCTATAGTGTCGAATTGTTTCCGTGTTTGATTGTTAAAAAATTTTTCAAAAAAAAATGGGTGGGTTTTCCCCCCCAAAGTGGGTTTTTTCCCCGCCACATTTGGCAATGTGCCAGACCAACGGTGCATCGGACCGATCTAATTCTGGCTGTGTGCAAAGAGGAAGACTTGCCATCATTGCAGATATTTGCAAAACTTTTCTAGCCCAACCCAGTCAAAAGTTACATCGGTCCAAACTTTTGCAAAACTTTGGCATGGTTGGACCAAAAAGTAGGTGTCATTTTCAAAATGTCATAAAATGAGCAGGAGTGAACCAAATGACTTGATCTTTGCACACATAGGTAAGAAAGAGTCGCGCTTTCTGCTCCTATGTTTTGGAGCTCATAGCTCCAATCCATGGTCCAGGAGGCGGGTAGGTTTTTCCCCCCCCCCAAAAAGGGGGTGGGTTTTTTCCCCCATGGCTATACCTTGGGGGTTGGGGTGGGGGGCATACGTGTGCTTGGGGGGGTTGGGGGGGGGGCTTTCACCCCCCACACCTGAGCTCACCGCCCCCCCCCCAGAATCCGAATTTGTCCGGTAAAAAACCGGAAAAATCCGGTTTTTCGGCGGTCTTCGGCCGCCCTTCCCCCCCCAGAACGTCCCCTCCTGCACATGTCTAGTGGGGGGAACCCCTTCCCCAAATGGAAAAGTGCCTACCTACCCTCGAACTTTTGGAGGCAGACCCCACCCCCAAATGGCCAAATCCCAGACCCCACCCACCCAAATTTGCCAGATCCCACCCTCGAAATTTTGAAAATTCTGCCTCGAAGTTAGCAAAAATGAAATTTTTCGGAAGAATTCGAAATTTTTGCAAAAAATCCAAGTTTTTTAGAATAATTGTGCAAAAATGAAGAAATATTTTTGATTTTTAGTTGGAAATAACACTTTTTTTTGCAAATTTGCGAGTTTTTTCTAAATTTTTGACCAAAACCTTTTTACCCCCCAAATTTGATTTTTCCGGACCCCACCCCACCTCAAAACGGCTGACCCCACCCACCCTAATTTCGGCTACCCCCTCTCCCAACTTTTTCTCAAGGTACACTATGGGTATATAGCCATAGGTGTAAGGCGGGGGGGGGTTGGGGAGGTAGCCCCCCCCCAGCCATTTTTTCAAACCCCCCCCACAGAACTTTTTGGGAGAGGGTCGTCCCCCCAACTGGGGGGGGCAGTGGCGGCGCCAGGGGGGGGCTTGCGATTTGGGCCCCTCCCTTTTGGGTGTCGGCCCCCCCTTGAAAAATTTTTCAGCTGTTTATATATATGCATAAATTGAGTGTTTTTAAGAAATGTTTTTAAAAAATCGGCAAATTTTTGCTAAAAATTGAAAAATTTTTGCTATAAATTGAAAGATTTTTGCTAAAAATCGAAAAAGTTTTGCTAAAATTTGAGAATTGTTTGAGAAATGAAGGTAAAATTTGGCAAAAATTTTTGGATTTCCCAAAAAAAGGTCGCCGGATTTTTGGGTCGGCCCCCCCCCCCTTCAAAAAATCCTGGCGCCGCTACTGGGGGGGGGGTAGTCGCGCCGAAGGCGCGAAAAACTGCCAAAAATTGGGTGTTGTTAGAGTAAATTTTACAGAAATTTTCAAAAATATCCAAATTTTTGGCTTAAAGTGTCTATTATTGCGAGGAATACACATTTTTAACTGTATTATGAACTTTCTGTTCTGACTCATTATTGACCTTATTTTGGACTTGGATATATACATGTTGGCAATCAAGTTTTCGAGTTTAAAAACCATGTCTAGTGTCAAAATCACTTCATAGTTGAATGTCCATTGGCATTAGGAACGGCTGAAAATGCGATTTTTGGCATAAAAATTGAAAAAATTTTTGGGGGGAGGGTTGGGGGGGGTCCTGGGGGGTTGTTGGGGGGTCTCCAGAGGGGACCCCCCAAAAAAGTTGGGGGGGAGCCCCCCACCCCAAATCTCCGTTACACCTATATATATAGCCATGGGGTGAAAAAAACCCACCCCCTATTTGGGGGGAAAAACCCACCCGCCTCCTGGGTCACGGGTTGGAGATATGAGCTTTAAAACAGCAGCAGGAAGCGCGACTCTTTCTAACCTTTGTATGCAAAGATCAAGTCATTTGGTTCACTCCTGCTCATTTTATGACATTTTGAAAATGACAACTACTTTTTGGTTCAACCATCCAAAAATTTACCAAAAGTTTGGACCGATGTAACTTTTGACCATATGGGTTGGGCAAGAAAAGTTTTGCAAATATCTGCAATGATGGCAACTCTTCCTCTTTGCACACAGCCAAAATTAGACCGATCCGCTGTACCGTTAGTCTGGCACATTGCCAAACGTGGCGGGCATAGGTGTGTTAGGGGGAGGGGGTGGGGGACCCCCCCACCAAAATGACAAATTTTGGCGACCCCCCCAGATTTTCAGATTTTTGCTACCCCCCCCCCCAGATTTTTGGCCGAAAAAATTTTCAAAATTTGCCCTCTAAACCCTATTTTTCCGGGCACTTTAGGGTAGGGGGGGTTCTGGGGGGGGAAGGCCCGAATTCTGGGGGGGGGGGCGATTCTGGGGGCGCGACCCAAGTCTGGAGGGGGGCCCCACCCCCCCCCCCTGTAGGAAAAAGCCAGGCTAATGCCAAAAAACAATCAGCTATGAAGTAATTTTGACATTAGACGGGTTTTAAACTCGAAAACTTGATTGCCAACATGTTTCTAAGTCTAAAATAAGGTCAATATTGAGCCAGAAAGTCCAAAAACTGTTAAAAACGTGTATATAGCAAGCTTAACAAAAAAAATCACCCGAAATTTTAACAAAAAAAAATCACCCCACCCTGAGTCACAGGAAAGTCGCAGAGACCCAATTTTTTGCATGGTGATAGCCACACATCTCGACATTACAGCCTGTGAGTTTGAGCCCCTAGGCCCTCTCCATGCGTTCAGGGCAGACCTTTAAGTGAGGGTATAGCCATGGGGGGAAAAAACCCACTTTTTCGGATTTTGGCTGGAACTTTTTTGTTATAAGGGCTAGCTGAGAACTCTATATACCATCGTACTTGGCGTACTTAGAACTTTCTTTTAAGCCCATTTGCACTTCTCTAGGTTGTACCGTTAGGCCGGTATAATGCAAAAAGTAGCGGGGGAAAAAAACCCAATGGGGGGAAAAAACTCAAATGGGGGGAAAATAAACCCACCCCTCACAGGTCCTAAAAATTGTCGTAGCGCGATTCTGACACTTCCTGTGTAAAATTCAACTCTTTTTTAGTTAGTATGAGTCAAAAAACCCGACCTAGGTAGCTTTTTTTGAGATCTCATGTGCCATTGAAAATGCAGCATCAAATGGACAGGTTTCATAAAGTTTAACACATAAACATAGGGCAATTTTTGAAAAATGCTAAAAACGATGTAATTTGATAAAACTTATTATTCTAACGTGTAGAGAATGGTTTTTTACGCACAATTGGCTATTAAAAGTCACAATTAGACCTCTGCTGGGTCATCCAGCAGCGAAATTGCACTTTTAGGGTTTTATGCCTCTAGCTACCCAAGTATTCAAAATTGTCCAAATCTGACCGCATAGGATGACGCAGCGTCCTCGATAATATCGTACTACAGTCCCGAATTGTTTCCCAGTTGAGCTGGTAAAAATTTTTCAAAAAATTTGGGTGGGTTTTTTTCCCCCCCAAAGTGGGTTTTTTTCCCCGCCACGTTTGGCAATGTGCCAGTCTAACGGTGCATCGGATCGGTCTAATTTTTGCTGTGTGCAAAGAGGAAGACTTGCCATCATTGCAGATATTTGCAAAACTTTTCTAGCCCAACCCAGTCAAAAGTTACATCGGTCCAAACTTTTGCCAAATTTTTGGAAGGTTGGACCAAAAAGTAGGTATCATTTTCAAAATGTCATAAAATGAGCAAGAGTGAACCAAATGACCTGATCTTTGCACACATAGGTTAGAAAGAGTCGCGCTTTCTGCTGGTGTGTTTTGGAGCTCCTAGCTCCAACCCGTGACCCAGGAGGCGGGTGGGTTTTTTTCCCCCCAAAAAGGGGGTGGGTTTTTTTTCACCCCATGGCTATACCCAAAAGTGACCTCAAAAACGTTCATGACCGAAGTTCGAATTTCGGCTGCTATTTGCTAAAGGAAAACTCTAGGCAACCCATATTGTGCATGTGACATGTCCTGACTGTGGGCTATCGATACATATATAGAAGTTCCCAGTCGGACCTCTGAGCCGTCCTGGGGTGGGTGATTTTTTTTTGTTAAAATTTTAACAAATAAAAAATCATTTTTATGTTTCGTTACTGAAGACAGAACAGCAGCTAGAGCAAAACTAACGTCAAAATCGAGCTCAGCGACCTCGAAAACCCTTATATACGTTGTTTTTGAGGTTACCTGACACTTCTAGGAGTCCAACCTGGTAACCAGCCAGGCCTGGACCGTCCGATGGTAAACGTGATCCCAGAAGTCAGTATTAGCCCATAGTTACCTAAAAACTAATGCCAGATTTGAATTCAGCGCCCTCGAAAACCCCCTAGGACATGTTTATAGCCACTTCGGACTGTCCAGTTGGTACCTGGAGGGTCCGGATGGGTCCGGCAGGGGTCACGTGACCGTGGGTAATATATACCCCAGCAACATACGAAATTCTGAGTTTCTCTGCCAAAATGCCTGGAAATAGGTTATAATCACTCACAAACACGAAAAAACAACGTTTTAGCGTTTAAAACGGCACTTTAGAGCCACCAGACTTCATACTGGACGCTGTCGGGGGCCATCAGTGACCACTAAGACTTCGGCGGGGTCAGTTGCCTTAGTTGGAGCACTAGGTTAGCGGTTTGGGGTTCTAAATACGTTATTTAGTGCGCTCTATCCAAAACTGATGAGAAAAAGTTGCTAGCTGCTCTCTGGGATCCGATCCGCCACTGATTTTTTTTTTGTTAACGGGTGATTTTTTATTTGTTAAACCTTTAACAAAAAAATCACACATTTTTGTCCACTGCTACTTACTGGTAGGCCGTAGAGCAACGAAACCGGGGTGGTTTTAAAGCTTAGCCCAAGACCTATCCATGGGTCCTCAAAGTAATCGATTTGGTTTAGTTTTGCGAAAGTTCCAGCCAAAAAACCGAATTTTGATTTTTTTTTGTTAAGCTTGCTATATATTTCTCGCAATAATAAACACTTTAAGCCAGAAATTTGGACTTTTTTAAAAATTTTGCAGAATTTGCCCTAAAAATAACCAATTTTTGGCAAATTTTACGTGCCTTAGGCGCGATTACCCCAACCCCTCCCCCCCTCCCAGTCGGGGGGGGGGGAAGGGGGCCCCCAACAATTTTGGGGGGGTTTGTAAAAATGGGTGGGGGGGTTACCCCCCCCCCCCCCAGTTACACCTATGGGGATACCCCAACCCCCCCCACGGTATTTTTTACAGGGGGCCCCCGAAAATGCCTTCCCTCTCCGAAATCGCCCTGGTCTGCCCCCATAATGAGGTCTACATTTTTTCCAAAAATGGTCAAATTTTCAAAAATTTTCCGGTTTCGCCGGAGATTTTTTCGTAAAAATGGCTATTTATAACTTAAATCCTGGCATTTTTGAGAACTTTTTGTGTTTCACCATGCAAAATACGCCAAAAAATACCATTTTTTGGCTCATTTTGGCAAAAAATCTTCGCCCCCCCCCCCGAAAATTTCTTCCCCCCCCCATCCGGGCCCGGGGGCCCCCCCGGCAAGCCCCCCCCCGGAAAAAATCCCTAAAAAATACCCTGCCCCCAAAGGAAACTATGGAGGGGGCGTTATCCAAAAACCCGGCGACCTTTTTTTGGGAAAACCAAAATTTTTGCCAAATTTCGGCATATTTTACCTTCATTTTCCGAAAACTTTCTCAAATTTTAGCACACGTTTTTCGCTTTTTAGCAAAAATTTGCCGATTTTTTAAAAAGTTTTTTAAAAACACTTAAATTATGCATGTAAACAGCTGAAAAACTTTTCAAGATGGGCCGACAGGCTAACACCGAAGTTGGGAAAAACCAACCCGCAAGTGGTGGGGAAAAAACCAACCCCCCGTTTGGGCGATGGGGATGAGCTAGCGGGCTCAAATTTGGCGTGCAAGTTGGCCCATCCCACCTACCACATGAAATTTGAGCAAAATCGGACCACTTTTGAGCATTTTTTACATTTTGAAAATTTTGGCATTTTCGACTCCCCAAAAATTCAAAATTTGCCCATTTTTGAAGGCCTGTAGAAAATTTTCCATAGTAGTTAGATAATAACTTTTAATAGTCTCTATGAGAACAACATGTGCTCTTTCCAAAAATGTCGGTCTCGTCTTCCTGCGACGCTTGGCAAGCTGCCAGCAGAATTTTAAAAAAATGGGAAAATAAAACCAAGGGGTGGGGAAAAACCAATTTTTGCTTTTGCTGCCAAACTCCGAAAAATGGTAGCTGCTCAAAAGCCATTCACATAGCAAGTTTAATCGTTCTTTCACGTGAACAGCTCAAGATTGCATTTGGACTTGACAATTTTGTGCTAGCCGGTAAAAACCTCATTTCGGCGCATCGACTGTTTTGCTCAGCTAAATGTACTCTGGGACAAAGAAATATATACGCGAAAAGACACTAAAACAACATTTATTTTATTTCATCGAATTTCAAAAGATTTACAAATTTTTGCATTTTAACATAGAAACTTGCAAATTTTATGAATCCTAGCCAGTTGATGCTGCAAATTTTGATGTTTGATTTTGTCACTTATTATAAGGAATATCGCAAAAAAACTGCAGATATGAAGTCAGCGACGCGGATTTTACCTGTCGAGTGTTGCATGCATAAAATCGCTAATATGAGTTACCCTGCCCGAATATTGGGGTTGGCTTTTTCCCATCGGTTGGTTTTTTCCTGCCATTGGTTTTTTCCCCAGCTAATTAACCGTTAATTACTAATTAACGACAGGACCTAGAGAGGCGATTTATATACCAAAAAGACAGTCTAGATAAGAAAACAATTTATAGCCGGATTGCTCCACGGAGTAGTTCTGCAGAGTCCAAAAAGTGACTATATACCTTGATTTTTTCCCCGACCTCCATAGATGTGTTAGGGTGTGTGGGGGCCTCCCACCAAAATGACAAATTTTGGCGATCCCCCCCCGATTTTTGCTCCCCCCTAATTTTTGGCCAAAAATGGCATAAAATCGAAAATTTGGGGGGGCCACCCTCCGTTGGGGATCCCCCCCCCAGGCTTTTTGCCCAGCCACACCTATGCCCGACACCTCCAAGGGAGGGGCCCAAATCGCACAGGGGGGTCCGGGGCCTGCCGTCCCCCCAGGCTTCACAAGTCATTAGAAAAATAGAATTTTGAGGGTAAATGTTCATACATTTTTCCGGGTATGTACGCGGGATTTTTAGTCGCTTTTTAACTATTTTAGGCTTAAAATTAGACAGAAAATTACATATATGATTTTAGCGCAGCAGCAAAAAAGCTTTTTAAGCATTTTTCGAAAACATTTTCGCCCCTTCCCCAGAAATCCGTCCCCTCTCCGTCCAGACCTAGGGGGTCCCCTGAGTCTTCCCCCTCCAGAAATGTTTTGCCTAGGGAATAGCCAAATTCTATTCTATTGGTTATTTTGTTTTTGTATAGATTTCAGATTAATGGGGTCGCAGTCTCTGTCCAAATCGGCTCTTGTAGGCATCGGCGTGGGCATTGCCGGAGCTGCCTTCATCGGCTATTGCATCTACTTTGATCGCCAACGTCGTTCTGCTCCAGATTTCAAAGAAAAACTGCGCAAAAGTTTGTAATCACTAATATCGTTGAGCCTTTTAATGGTTCTAGTTCTGCTGCCATTCTTAGAGAAACAAACTGGTTTCAGCTTTCATATGGAATATTGCCTAGCTCCGTTAAATTGCAATTTTTTGACATATATAATTTATATGCCTACTTTCTCACGCCGGTAATTTTGTTGGAGGTACACACTATTCGGAAAGTCGTCATCGGCTTTATTGGCGAGTGTCCAAAAGTTCTTTTTGAACTATATTGTGAAGAAAAATTCTGCTGCAATAAAAACGATTACGATATAATTTTAAACTCCTGCCCCTGCTGCAATAACTAAAGCAAAGTCTTAGTCCGAAACAGAAGTTGTCTGGTCAATGTTTTTCATTACAATTTTGCATATTTTCTGAACCAGCTGCAAACAACTACAGAATTTCTGTTCTGTAGTTTTTCAGTTTTTTGTTTCAGAAAGAGCACAAGCTCGTCAGTCTGCGTCATCAAAGAAAAAGAGAACGGTAAGCTTAATCTGTGGTAGCATGTATATACCTATTTGTATTCCCTGTATTCCTACAATGTACGTATGTCGATGCCTAATAATTCGCCATGTAGTTAAATGGCAAAACATTTGTTGTAAAAGTTGGCTTATTTTTACTGGTTGGGGGGAGGGTGGGGCTGCTTCCCTCATTCGAGGTCCCCCCCCCATAACCAAACCATATTCCGACCTTCCCACAAAACACCAACAAATTGCCAAATTTTAGCATTTTTTCAAAAGGGGGGGATGGGGGGAGGCCCTCCCAGAATTCGGTCCCCCCAGACTTGGGTCGCCCCCCCAGAATCACCAGTATTCGGTGATTCTGGAGATCGACTTTTTTAAAAATATGCCTTATTTTTGGTGAGCCGTAGGGGGACCAACTTCGAGCCCCCCTAAATTTTGGCCTAAAAATAAGCCAGAAGAGGCAGTGTGTTTGACTGCTTGGCCAAAAGACTCGCTGTATTTTAGCCATTTAGTTAATTGACCCTCAGCTCATAGCCTTGTTGTAAAATGACAGTCTACAGCTATTTAATAATTATCACCCTTCACTTATATTCTGTCTGTATTTGTGTTTTTTCTTTCGTGCGACGTACATACGGATGTCTCCAAAAAAGCAGTGTTTTTTCAGATCCCAGACACGAAGGACCCAGCTCAGATGCAGGCATTTTTCCTTCAAGAGGTCCAGTTGGGTGAAGAATTGCTGTCTGAAGGTATATATAAATATATATATATATACCCAACGCTTGTGATTATTAAAGTTTGACGTTTTAGCAAGAATTGGTGATGTTATTTATTACTTAGTTTGGCACAGTGAAGAAACGTCTGGATTTTCATAAATTTTAGCATACGTATATACGTATATATACACAAGTAACAAAAATGCTCCGCACAAAAGAGGATAATATGTGTGTGCTGGCTGTATCGTATATATATCCTTTAAATATATAATAAATATAAATAGGTATATATATTCTTTAAATTCCGGTTGAAGAAGTAAAGACAAAAGTTTCATGGGCACGTGACGTTATTTGGCACAGCAAATATTGGTGGATGGTTCCATGTCAAAAGTTGCTCAGCTCACTTAGGGCTTTCATTTGATACCAAATTTGACCACTTTTGAAAAATTTTATTTTTGACCCAAAATCGCCTAAGTCCCCACCCCACCCCACCACAGCACTCTACAGCCACTTTGAGCATGCAGTTCTATGACAAAAGTTGCTCAGCTCGCTTAGGGCTTTCATTTGGTACCAAATTTGACCACTTTTGAAAACTTTCAGTTTTGACCGAAAATCGCCTAAGTCCCCACCCCACCCCACCACAGCACTCTACAGCCACTTTGAGCATGCAGTTCTATGACAAAAGTTGCTCAGCTCGCTTAGGGCTTTCATTTGGTACCAAATTTGACCACTTTTGAAAACTTTCATTTTTGACCGAAAATCGCCTAAGTCCCCACCCCACCCCACCACGGCACTCTACAGCCACTTTGAGCATGCAGTTCTATGACAAAAGTTGCTCAGCTCGCTTAGGGCTTTCATTTGGTACCAAATTTGACCACTTTGAAAACTTTCATTTTTGACCGAAAATCGCCTAAGTCCCCACCCCACCCCACCACAGCACTCTACAGCCACTTTGAGCATGCAGTTCTATGACAAAAGTTGCTCAGCTCGCTTAGGGCTTTCATTTGGTACCAAATTTGACCACTTTTGAAAACTTTCATTTTTGACCGAAAATCGCCTAAGTCCCCACCCCACCCCACCACAGCACTCTACAGCCACTTTGAGCATGCAGTTCTATGACAAAAGTTGCTCAGCTCGCTTAGGGCTTTCATTTGGTACCAAATTTGACCACTTTTGAAAACTTTCATTTTTGACCGAAAATCGCCTAAGTCCCCACCCCACCCCACCACAGCACTCTACAGCCACTTTGAGCATGCAGTTCTATGACAAAAGTTGCTCAGCTCGCTTAGGGCTTTCATTTGGTAACAAATTTGACCACTTTGAAAACTTTCATTTTTGACCCAAAATCGCCTAAGTCCCCACCTCACCACAGCCCTATACAGCCGGGGGGGGGGGGGGGGGGGGGGGGGGGGGGGGGGGGGGGGGGGGGGGGGGGGGGGGGGGGGGGGGGGGGGGGGGGGGGGGGGGGGGGGGGGGGGGGGGGGGGGGGGGGGGGGGGGGGGTTGGGGGGGGGGTGTGGGGGGGGGGGGGGGGGGGGGGGGGGACTTGAGCATGCAGTTCTATGACAAAAGTTGTTCAGTTCTCTTAGGTCTTACGTTTGGTACCAAATTTGACCACTTTTGAAAACTTTCATTTTTGACCGAAAATCGCCTAAGTCCCCACCCCACCCCACCACAGCACTCTAGAGCCACTTTGAGCATGCAGTGCTATGACAAAAGTTGCTCAGCTCGCTTAGGGCTTTCATTTGGTACCAATTTGACCACGTTTGAAAATTTTATTTTCGACCACTTGACCCCCACCCGACTGACCCTTCAAACGGCAAAGTGGAACCAGCCCAGCTCATTCCCGAAATTTTGCCGTAGCAATTCCTCTGCAACTCATCTGTAGCTAGTTATAGGTCGTGCTGTACTTCAGCAGCACTCTACTGCAGCGCAACCAGATGCAAACTTTACTGTCGGTGAAGGAAACTCATACGGCACGATTTGCAATGCTCTGCCGCACTTGTGTGCAAAATTTCGGACTATTGCAACTTACCTGTAGCTAGTTATAGGCCGTGCTGTACTTCAGCAGCACTCTACTGCAGCGCAACCAGATGCAAACTTTACTGTCGGTGAGGGAAACTCAAACGGCATGATTTGCAATGCTCTGCCGCACTTGTGTGCAAAATTTCGAACAATTGCAACTTACCTGTAGCTAGTTATAGGCCGTGCTATACTTCAGCAGCACTCTACTGCAGCGCAACCACATAGTAACATCGTAATAAGTATACGAAACGTATCTATAATAGTTTGTCATGTCCTAAACTATCTGTATGCCGAATTTCAAATACCAGTGACGAATGAATAACTTGTTATCGACGGTGCTGTGTTTGGGACAGCACATACAGCACGGTGGAAGCTAGAGAGTGCACCAACTAACATAGCTACAGCTCCCCCTTACTACAGACATAATTTTCACCAAGTTTCATATGTTTAGCCGTTTACAGTAGGTCTACAGACAGCGTGCTATGGTTGCTGCATAATAGTACAGCACGATAGCAGCACCGCACATAGCTGCGACTATGCTCATCGTGATCAGCTACCCCGATAACCTTTATATGCGTCGCACTAAATGGCTCAAAACTGCATATTTAGGCATATTTTTGACTATTTTCTGTGGAGTTGGGACTTAGAAACTTTTCCGAAAATGGCCATTTGGACCGGATAACTTTGGACCGGCCGCCAGAACGGTCCAGGACCTAAATCAAAAATCGGCCAACGTTATGCACTAGTATCCCCTCCGTACTTGTTCATGCGACAAACCGCGTCTCTCTAACTTGTTCCCTGAGCCCTGTGGCCGTGACACAAAATTGGCCTTTTTTGACCAAAAACGCCGTTTGGCCACTTTTGGCCGGCCGCACAGGTGGCATGCCGGGTAGTGTTGTGCATTGGCCGGTGCGGCCAATGGCTGGCCAATGGCCGGCCATTGGCCGGCCAAGCCATTGGCCGTTGGCCGAGAAAACCTCGGCATGTTGGTTGGGCCGCCCATTGGGCGGTGGGCCGCCCAACGGCCAATGGCCAACGGCCAATTGGCTGGCCGTTGGCCATTGGCCGATGGCCGGCCCATGGCCGTTGGCCGGCCAGCGGCCAACGGCCAACAGGCTGGCCGTTTGCCGTTGGCTGGCCAATGGCCGAGTGCTGGCCAAGCTCAAATTTACTGATTTTGTGCCTTAACTGAGTTGAAAAATTTAATTTTGCATCATAATACCATAAACATGTTGCTGTATAAACGTTACATTAGATACAGTACTACAGATTTTTACTTAGATGTTGACAATTTTTATCGTTATTAGCGTTATTTTACAATTAAATTTGCTAATTGCATGCAAATTTTAAGTGTGCTAATAACGTAGTTTTTAAATTTGTCTGGCGGTGAATGTCTCATCACTTTATTGCGGTCCTCCAGCAAAATTAAAACAGAGTTGTCGCGGGTTGGAGCTAAATGTTTGAAAAAAACTATTACACAAATATTGTAAATTGTAAATTCTACTATTGAAATAAAGCTTAGTTAAGTTGACGCCTAATTAAGCACGGTAGACAAATAAAAATAGTAAATTCCAGCTCGCCAACGTTGACAAATAGCTAAAGAACGGCCAATAGCTTACGGCCAAGAAACAGCCAACGGCCAACGAGCGGCCAACGGCCAACCAGTTGGCCGTTGGCCATTGGCCGTTGGCCGGCCAACGGCCATTGGCCGGCCATCGGCCAACGGCCAACGGCCAGCCAATTGGC
Source organism: Trissonchulus latispiculum (assembly GCA_030248195.1). Taxonomy (NCBI): domain Eukaryota; kingdom Metazoa; phylum Nematoda; class Enoplea; order Enoplida; family Ironidae; genus Trissonchulus; species Trissonchulus latispiculum. The sequence goes on from JASAND010003793.1 coordinate 68,560, forward strand.
CGTTGGCCATTGGCCGTTGGCCGGCCAACGGCCAATGGCCGGCCAACGGCCAACGGCCAATTGGCCGGCCAACTTCAAACTCCGGCCAAGCCAAGCCAAGCCAACCATGGAAATTTTCGGCCAATCCCAACACTAATGCCGGGCCGGGCAGCGAAAAAATATAGCGCGGGGCACATGGGACCATATCGGCATTCAGAAAATATAAACCTTTCCGGCTGAAAATGCCCACATCTTTCAAACACCTCTGCACAAAATAGCCCTTTTCCAAGCGTGACTAACACAGAAAAAAAAAAACAAACGGACCTAACTTGTCCGGAAGTGAAAATTTTCAAAGTCGAAAATTTTGACCAAAACTTTTTTGCAACTTGTTGTACTCGTCGTGTAGATTCTAAAAATACCAAACTTGCCGAGTTTCGTTCAGTATTGAGCTGGCACGGTGCTCGAACGAGTCTCATTGGGCCGCGCAGAGCCTTTTACACCCATATTATAGGGGGTCGCTCTCGCGCCCCCCTATAATACTATTTTTGACAAAAATTTGTTTTATCAGTAGAAATAGCGTTAAAACTCGAAATTTTCTATTAAACTCTTGCTCCGGATATTTTCGTTGTTGAAAGTGTTCTAAAAGTTGTAGTTCATTGTTTTTTCTACATACTCCCTCATGACTCAAATAATCGTTCACTTTGTTCGGTAAGACAGTACCAAGCTTTGCCCTGAATGTGCCACACTTAAATCGGTTATGAACAAGTAATCTTGGCTGTATATCTGAACCTATTTCAATGCTATAAGCTGCTTAATTATCCATTTGGACTTAGGCGACGCATTATACGGATGCGAAAACAAAATGCGCCAACGCTCTGGTTTCAGTTTTTTAGACTAACGTACGTATATATATACATAAAGAAAGCTTGTGCATACATGTCACATATAATATCCCCTACTATTCTGCATTGCCCTCCTAGAAAATGGTCAGAAGAGTACGTATGCCAATAGACTACGAACGAGCGCCTCCCGGAATAGAGCATTTTATAATAAATTTAGTAAGGAGTGCGCCAACCGGAGTACAGCATTTTACAGTAAACCCTCAGTTTAGCAAAGTGTGCGCCTAGCGGAGTTCACCGTTGTTGTTGATGTCCAATTTTTCTTAGGGGGGACTTCCTAACCCTTCCTTCATATGATCCAAGTAATATTACGTACGTATATATACATACATTTAATTATATAATATTTATCGTAGAATCAGTACGTATATAGCTAACAGTAAAATAGGACATGATGACACCTTGTGGTCAGAAAGTTCAAGAGATCCAATTTGAAGCCAACAACTTTAGCTTGTAACATGGCTTAGTGTAATCGAACCATGCTACAACCGCCTGCGTACAATTGAATTGCACGCTACACGCTACATCGCCTCCCAATGCCAGATCATGTATAACTGGTGTCTCCAGCGGAACACCGGAGCAGCTAGGCAGGTCCGAAAGGGGAAGTAACAGTACCCTGCTGCTTTTTACCCCTGATCTTGGAAGTCCTGAGTAGTGGGTCCGAGAGCTATAAAGCTCACCCGGAGGTGGTAACAGTTCGGCTGGCTAGAGCTACTCAGGGCGAGGAGGAAGTCAGGCCCCTTGAGCTTTCAGCCACGACCCACCGGCGTGTGGACATGCTCTGGCTGATCGCTAACCTGATTCCCAGCTATGGGCAAATAGCAACCTCCAGGACTGGCGACCCTGGTTGTATCCCAGCCAGAAACTGCTCTATGAATGAACATGTCAAATCGAAATCAGACCCATGCTAGGATGGCCCCCGCCACTCGGGTCTCCCCCCAGCCGGACGCCGATCGTGGAAACCTGGGGCTGAGGGGACAATCGAACCGGGTTTCGGCGCGTCCCTCCACGGCACAAGTGAAACTATCTTCCAGAATCAACATTGCTTCTTGGAACGTCCGCTCACTACGCTCCCTTGGATCCAAAGAACTCCTCGCTAGATCTCTAGACGAGAGAGATATCTGTATCGCCTGTCTTTCGGAGACACGCATTCCGGATTCCGGCAGCACCGCACTACCAACACCTGTAGTGCCCGGATGTCCGCCCAAACACCCTGGCTACAAACTCTACTACAGCGGCCCAACAGACGGAAGTGGTCAACAGGGTGTCGGTATTGCTATCAGCTCGCGCTTTGAGCACATCCTTTTGGAATTCACACCCGTCTCATCTAGGGTTGCGACAGCTCGCATAGCAACAACACCCTTTCCAACTACAATAGTGAGCTGCTACGCGCCAACGAATGCTGCTGACGACCAAACTAAGGACGAATTCTATCAATTGTTAAGTGACACTGTCAGTGAAGTCCCCCGAAACGACTTCCTGCTACTGCTTGGTGATCTAAACGCTACCATAGGCTCCAAATTGACTGTTGAAACTTGTATTGGTGGTCATTCCATTGGAGTCAGGAACGACAACGGCGACCGCTTGATTTCTTTCCTCTGCCACCATCGGCTCTTTGCTGTAAACACAGCGTTTCATCACCGACGACGCCACCTAGAAACATGGGCCTCGAACGACGGTTCGACGAGGAAACAGATCGACTTCGTGTGCCTACGACAGCGGTGGAAGTCATCAGCTGTAGGTTGTCGCTCCTACTGGGGAACGTCTCTGCAGTCAGACCATGCTGCTGTAGTCTGCACATTGCAACTTCGCCTCTGCAAGAAGAAGCCATGCCGTCCTTCTACGCGTTACGCCACGGAAAAATTAAACGACCCACAGGTGCAGGAACAGTTTCAAGTGGAACTTATGAACAGATTCGAGGTACTCTCTGACAGAGACGACATCGAAGACCGATGGGGCGCCACCAAAGAAATCATACAAGAAACCGCTTCTCGCTGCTTGGCTACTACGATTCGACGCCGAAATGACTGGATCTCCCCGGACACTTTGAATCTGGTGGAGCAGCGCGCAGGCACACCCTTCGCTGGCGCCACGGCGAAGGGAACTTTCAACTCAAATAGCAGAAAGCATGGCCACGGATAAGAATGCCTATTGGCACAGCCAGGCAGAGGTAATGAATAAGGCCACGCGACATGGAGACTCTTAGTAACCTGTTTAGGACTCTGCGGGAAGTATCTGGCAAAAGATCGGCTATAAGTGAAATAAACTGAGAAACAGATGGATCCATCATCCGCAGTTTCCTCCAAAGGCGAAAGACGAGGGCATTGTAAAAACACTTCCAGGCTCTCCCTAAACCGGCCCTGCCCCACTCAGCCACTTTTTGACCTCCCTTTCGATGGCTTTTTGGACATCTCCACCGCCGTGCCCACAGAAAGCGAGGTGCGGAAAGCTATAGGTTCCTTGAAGTCCTCAAGTGCCCCGGGGGAGGACGGTCTAAAGCTAGTATGCTTAAAGCCGGGGGACCAGCACTTTGGCGCCAGCTGACACGGCTCGTCGAGAA
>JASAND010003795.1:0-19529 GCA_030248195.1 Trissonchulus latispiculum
GCCGTAAAAATTAAAATATTTAATGTGTAACATAAAAACGACTAATAAGATGCGCATCCGCACCGGCCCAGGACAATCTGGTGGGAGCAATCCTCAACCGTTCCAGATTGTAAAGGACAAAGCAAATTAACACAAAAGAGCAAAGCTTAATGTAGATAGTAACCATTGACATGTACGACTATACAGCTGTGACATACAGTATCATTGTGCACAGTGATCGCATATATGGATCGCCTTGTTATGCCCGACTGACCTGATTGTGGGACTCATCAGGGGCTTACAATCAGGTTATTTTTCTTTGAAATTGACCACCCGTTTTCAATAAATAAATGTCGTTTCGTCCCCTGGCAATCAACTCCAGTCACACGTGATGTTAAGCACATATATACACCTTACAAAGAATTAATGCCCACATATAAAACAATAAATGTCCCCGAACGTCAAAAACGACGGGTATTCATAAGGTTCCGTCATCCATTATGAATGACAGCATTCATAAGTATCCTTCAAATGAAGGATTTTCATAAGAAAGCATATAGATATATGTACGTACGTACTCATAAGTCACTGCCGTAAAAATTAAAATATTTAATGTGTAACATAAAAACGACTAATAAGATGCGCATTTGATTTGCAGCATCAACATGCCAGGTTTTAAAAATGTAAATGAAGGTAAAAATGAAAATTTTGAAAAAACTTAAAAAATGATGGGATATTGCAAGTTTTAACACAACTAACTTATTTCTAGCGATATTCTGCATATTATGGCCAGTTCCCAGCAGGTTTCATGCCCAAACAGGTTAGGTACGGCGGATTTGGCGTTTTGACCAAAAAATCGGATTTTAAGCTTGTTGTGACGCTAGAATGGTGCCTAGGTAGTTTTGCACGCTAAAAACAGCTGAAACAACGCTTTTAAACCACTCTAAATGGTTGCTTGCTAGAAATCCGTGCCATGTTTTTTCCCCGCACCATGTTTTTTTCCTGATTCGCGGATAAAAAAACATGGACAAATCCTGTTACTGCCAAAGCTGAGAGAGGTATAAGAGAAGTTTGAATATACGATTGGATAGGTATTTGCCCACGGTACGTAACGGTATACTCAAACCGATCCAAATCCAAACGAAGAAAAAGTTGGAGCTTCCCTATTTATGTTCCCCCCCCTGACTATATATACAGTTTTCTCTAAATCTTGAGCTTACCTGCTCACTAAATGATTTCAGGAAAAATAGCCCTCGAGAAGATATTTCTTTTGAAGCCTGAACTGGTCGCTTTTCTTTAGCTTTCCCACATTTCGAGAAATCCATGTTCAAAAATTGTTTTCTTGTTATCGCATGTTCAAGCCTAAGAGTTGAAATGATACAGGTACGTATACCACAGCTGTAACAAGCACATTCTAAGCTTTAAAATGATATAAAAATTGTCGTTGTATTCTAAGAATTGAGAAAATACAGTCTTACAAAATTTGCTGCAAATATATACCCGAACCAGCACCTCAAACAACTGTAGCATATGTTTTCGTTAGTTGTTTGGTTAAATGAAGCCGTTGACTTTTTATTTCATTGCTAAGGACGGGCTTTTTATTTTATGCATTGCTCAGGGCATTTCATAGGGATTTCTCTGAGAAGCTGCGGGGCTACAATAATACACCCCTAGGGTACGTAGTTTTGGACGCTCTTTTAAGATAGGCTATTAAAATCCGATCTAGCTCATATGGGAGAGTCACACTGGCGATTGGTTTTCCCCGCCGCCCTATAATACGTGCGTACATACAGCGCGAGACGTATGCAGGTGGCGAGAAAATCCCAAGAAAATGTTGGGGAAATTGGAAAATTGTCGGGAAAATATCGGAAAAATATCCGGAAAAACACAGAAAAACTTCCGAAAAATATTGTGAAAATATAGGTAAAATCTCTGGAAAAAATCGGAAAAATGTCTGGAAAACATCGGAAAAAAGATCGGAATAATTTCGGAAAAAAATCGGAATAATGGAAAAGTTGCACAAAAATCGGTAAAATCTCCGGAAGAAATCGGAAAAAATTCGGTAAAAAATCGGAATAAAAGCGGAAAAGTTGCACAAAAAAGTCGGAATAATTTCCGGAAAAAATCGGAAAAATATTGTCCCGGTTTTTTTCCGATTTTTTCCAACAAAAGTTTTCCTGTGACCCCCCTCCCCCTTTTTTGCCAAACCCCCCACCCTACTTTTTTTCAAACCCCCACCCCCACTTTTTTCGCCAGCCACACCTATGGGCGCAACTCGAACTCCCCCTACGTTGGGGGAGACGTCCCTCCAAAAAAGTTCTGGGGGAGGGTTGAACACCTTACACCTAGGATGATTACATACAACTGTCAACCATAGTTTCACCGGAAATTTTGGTTGTGGGGGGGCAAACTTCGGAAATTTGGTGGTCGACCCCCGAAATATCATGGGGAGTACCCACCCGAACGGCCAAACCCAACCCTCCCCCCAAATTCGGACATCAGAAAATTCAAAAATGGCCTAAAAACGCAAAATTTTCTGTATTTTAACGATTTTTTGTCAAAACAAGGATTGATTTTATCGTTTTAGGCGTTTTTACACCGTTTTAAACCGATTTTAATCCATAATTTCAGAAAAAATTTTTAAAAATGACCATTTTTTAGCAAAATTTAGCTAACTTTTTGGCCCCAAAAAGTGCTGGGGGGTTCGGGGGGGGGGGGTAGCCAAAAGTGGGGGGAGGCATAGTCAAAAAATCTGGGAGGGGGTAAAGTTGGTCGAAAATCCCGCCCCGGTGAAACTATCCTCATCCTGTCAACCCCCCTTAATATTTTCATACTGGCATTGCACAAGAGAAAGCCTGACAACAGTTTTAAACTTGTATGTTTTCTAAATTTAGTTTTTAATGACATGCTAAGTGTAAATGTGAATATACTTGTCTTGTCTCATACTCAATCTGCGTTTTTCATGAAAAAACAAATATTAGGATTTCAAAAAGGGTCTTATCTCGATTACCCCCCTCAGTACTCAAAATTCTTAAAACTTGACCAAACGAGCTAAACTTTGGTGTGGGTATGTTTTCGACCACGCTGAGTTCAAATATCGCCAAATTTTTCGATTTCGCGAAATTCGATTTTTTCGATTTCTAAGGGGGGACCAAGGGAAACCGAAAAATTTTTTGTCTTCGATTTTGCTGAAAAGATGTATATAGGGGTTTCCGGAATCGTAGAACACGAATCTGAATTCCGTTTTTCGATTCAGCTTTTCGTTAGCTCAGAATAAGCTTGCATCTTAAGCTTAAATCTTTAGCTTATACTGAGCTAACGAAAAGCTGAAAATAAAAACGGACTTCGGATTCGTGTTCTACGACCCCGGAAACCCCTATATACATCTTTTCAGCAAAATCGAAGACAAGAAATTTTTCGGTTTCCCTTGGTCCCCCTTAAAAATCGAAAAAAATCGAATTTCGCGATATTTGAACTCAGCGTGGTCGGAAACGTACCCACACCAAATTTTAGCTCATTTGGTCAAGTTTTAAGGACTTTGAGTACTGGGGGGAGGGGTAATCGAGATAAGACCCTTCAAAAATCTACGGTTATTGGTGATCCAATCCAGCACTTTCCTTCAACCTGAGTTTTTAGGCCATCACCTGCCTCTTTTCAGTGAGCGGACCGGAACACTACTGAGCGAGCAGGATAAATTCTGTGCCAGGCATAAGTTGCCTATATACGTTGTCTTTTTAATTTTTGTAGTGTGCAGTACCACAATTGAGTATGGATTAATGTCCTTGGAAATATTGTGTCCTTGAAAATTGGGTTTCCTGAAATATTGAACAAGCTAATATGTTTGCAACTGCTAAGTGGAAACTGTCATCTAATTCCAGTGTAGCACCTAATCAATCAGATGCAAATTCTGCAGAATATGTAAAGTGTGGGATATTACTCACTGAGTATTGACGATTCTCTCCGCAACAGCGCAGCGCAGCAGCAGAAATATAATGGGTGCTATCTTCACATTTGTGGCAAAAAGTGCACTTAGTTTATGAAAATTATCTGTTCTTGGATAATCATCAAATTCATCTTATTTCGGAAATGATGAATGATTTCTTTTTGGTAGCTACAGTAATGGCTTGACTAGTATAAAAAGAAGTGAAAAAGTAAATTTAGCCAGTGCGTGTGCGTAGTTCCTAGCGGGTGTCGACCGGTTGAGGGTTTGTTCAGGCGTAGAGTTGGGAGTAGGGTAGCGCCCTCCCTTGTTGTTCTCTCTGTGTCTGTAGCCTCTCTTTTTGTATTCGTCTGGAAAGTTGTGATTTTCGTATTGGTTGCGAGTTGATAAAATAACTGTTTTGGAGAGTAAATTCGTAAAGTGATTTTCGATTTGAGTAGGCGTAGGGATAGCGATCGCTTAGGGCAAACTGGATTGCTCGCATTCTCGCTCAGTCTCTAACTCTCGCTCGCTTTAATCTAAGATTTGGATGTCACACACTGAATACGAACCTAGCGCAATCTTTTACTGAAGTCTAACAATACAGTTTATTCAGTAAGGTACGACAACATCCTACAAAAGCTACATTTTCCGTTGTCATAATATTTAACAATTAGCTGCATTTATAGATGCACAGTAAAAATTTATTGAGAAAATACTTTCATTTTTCAAATTATTTGAAGTAAAGAGCCCAAAGAAGTAGCTGATTTACATCCTGAAGCAAATCAATTCCGATTGTCTGTAAGAATGCGGAGAATGTGGTAAAGTAACACACACACTATGTATTCCTACCACGAAACACATAAATGCTACCTCAATGACTCTTGCGAGAGGGGGGTAGTCAGTCAACGGCCGAGTAATTTACAAAAACTTCATCACCATTTGGGAAGCTCATGGAAACTGTGTGCCCTTACCTCATTCTTGAGTTTTCATTCTAAGCCAGTTATACACCACTCAACAAGCGAAATGAGATTGGGGTTAATTCCTGGAAAGTGTTGCCTTCCCTGATAATAGGCAACAGGCAGTCAAATTAAAGAAATTTCCTCCGTTTTTGGAAAATTTTGCAAAATTAGTGCGGATACTCCAATGTTCGTTTTTCGAAGTTCGAAACATGTACTGAATTATTCAGAGTTCAATTTTAAAGTGGTTTGAAATTGTGTACTACGTTAAGGGGGCGCTTCCATTACCGGGACCGGCTCTCCTGCATTCAATTCTCAACCAATCTTTTTCAAATTTTCAGCAACGATAGTTGGTGCTAAGTACTAGTAATTTGCTGAGTTTGAAAAATTTATTGTGGCGCAACTTACACAAGAGGGATAATTTCAAATTTTCAAAATGGTGTCACTCATTAACGGCTAAATAAAAGTAGCTCAAATTTTGCACAAATCTATAAACGGACCTAATGCAGGGGCACTTTTTTCATTTTTTTGATTTGTGCAATTTTGAGTATTTTATAAATGTTCAAAAACTTTAGAAGTCGATATCTCACGGAATTTAAGGTTTAAACCAAAAAATGAAAAAAGTGCCCTGCGTACCTCTTTAATAAACGTACATGCAAAATTGAGCAACTTTGGTTCGAAGCATTTATGAGAAAGTTAAATTGGAAAATTTCGCTCTAATGCTTTTGTTTTGCCACATATATTATGATTTTAATAAGTTGCGTAGTGCATTTTATAAAATAATAAACCAAATCCAACACAAAAGCATCATGAAATATCCTTTAGAATTCATTTTCGAACTGTTAGTTTTTACTTTGCTAAACGAAATGAGAATGGTCAACGTAAATTTGCCAATTATTCAATCGCCTGTAACTTTTGATAGAAACCACGTGCAGAAGTGATATGCACATCGTTGTAAAGCTCTTTTTATGCTCTTTCACATAGTGCATTCAAATTAATCGTTTGGGGCTTTATTAAAATTTCGATTTTTTAAGCCATAATGGTAGCTAGCCAAGCAGATGGTCTCAGTTACTGAAATTTTGTCAAAGCATGCCCCGCCAACCAAAGTAACTTCAGTTGGGATTTCTTTAAAATTGAGCAATCGGTCCAAATTTTACATCAATAATCCCGATAATGGAAGCACCCCCTTAAGGTGATTAGAAATGAAGAATTTGTGATACCGATGTATTCAATTCAGAGTTAAGAATTTAGTCAGCGCATTGTTCTTCTGGCCACTAAAACTGTCATTGAAGCGGATCCATAGGTTAACGCGTGGAGGGGCTGGAGGGTCTAAGCCCCCTCCCCAACCCGGACAAGGTACAAGCCCTATAGCCGTCGGGGACAAGGGGTAACGAAAAAATAGCCAAGGGGTAACCAAAAATAACCGGAACAAATTAGTTTTTACAACATAATTTCAAAAAAATTTCCGGCTTCGCCGGGGTTTTTTAGCTAATTAATGTTTCATTTTTCAAAATGTTGAAATTTTTTCCAAAAATTGAAGGTTTTTTGCAAATTTTGACAAGTTCGAAACATGTGCTGAATTTTTCAGAGTTCAAATAGTATTAAAGTGGTTTGAAATTGTGTACTTCTTTAAAGTGATCAGAAATGAAGAATTTGTGATACCGACGTATTCAATTCACAGTTAAGAATTTCAGCGCATTGTTCTTTTGGCCACTAAAACTGAGATTGAAGCAGAAATATTTCGAAAACTGAAACGAAAAACGAAAACCACTGAAATTGGTGAAATATCAACGTTACTATTTCGAATCGGCTACTGAAACTATAATTGAAAACTACAGTTTCAGTATTCCACCAAACCTTCAAGATGCGGTGCACTTTCTCTTATGGTGCTGTAGCAGACCTAGGAATTAATAGTTAGTTAAGGAAATACAGTTAGGTAAAACTCTTAAAAATGATTCGAACTTGGTAAACATAATACGTAGGTAAAGTAAGGCATACGGTAGAAACAGTAGGTAACCAGTATATGTATTAATTGTCGTATCGTTCGATAATAATAAACTAATGTAATCTAATTGTTCGTGTCTATGTTATCTCTGTATCGTCTTGTCCTTAAAATTGTGTGTGTTAGCTTTGACCAAGTTAGGTTCTTTCCTGGAATGATTCCTTCTCTTTATGTCAAAGTTAGAGCTGGAAAACTGGCCAAAAGATTTATAGTTTGGTTGGAATTAGAAATTGGATTTGGGCTCTTTAGTTTATCAACTTGCCAGAAAATAGAAAGTTCTAGAAGCTTGCTTACGTCAATAGAAGGAATGATAGATTTTAAGCAGGATTAGAAATTGGCTTTAGCCTTGTTGCTTACGTCAATCGGCCGAAACAAGGAATATTGTAGAAGCTTCTTAGCCCAAAAAGCTAGCAACAAGCGAGAGTATTTTGTTGGAAAAGCTAAGAGCTGGAAACTTGTAATACCTATGGGAAATTTAGAGAGAAACTTTAGATTATTCTTGGAATTGGGAACAAATTGTAGGTATTACGTAGTCGCAATCGTCTTCGGCTTGGAATAGTTTGCTTTTGTGTTATTCGTTGAGTCTTGGTATTTGTGCTGGTGGAGTCAAGTGCTGTTCAATAAACTGTGTGCTTGCTATATTGTCAAATGGCCTTTTCAAGAAAGAGTAGAGTAGAGTAGAGTAGAGTTAAAAATAGCTGTTTTAACTCGCTTTAACTCCACTCATGCTTGGATTTCCCTCTTTTAACTCTTTCATAAAAAGGATCGAGTTAATTTTAACTCTACTCTACCCTTTCTTGAAAAGGCCCAAAGTAAAAAATCGTGAAGTGTACCTATTCCCTAAGCTAAGGCTCCGATAAGACTAGTGAAAATCCACTGCGCTTTAACTCTGCCTCCGCTGGTCGTCTACCCCACGGCCCGCGAGAGTGCTAATCCGAGTATCAGCAGGAAATTTTGAAAGACTGTCTTTTGCTAAATTCTTGTCAACTGTTTTGTTAACTGCAACTAGGTAACGTGTTAATATCCGTATGAGCTGTTTTGCCTTAACTCAGCGATTTTCAAGAAATAACCTGAAGTCGGTTTTTGCACAGTCAGATCTAATACTTTGCACATATAAATGAAGGTCCGTGTCAAACGTTAGGATTTGCAGTTCATCGCACTTTTCCTTCTCATGTTGCAGGGTGTATTGTAGTGCCTGAGCGTGGTGGAGCTCTCTAAAGTCTGCGTCAGTTTGGTGTTGCTCCTCAAAGTTGGCAGAGCACAGCTGAGATGGTATAGCGAAAAGCAGCAGCGGTTGCCAAAAAAGCAGCGCATCATCGGATCAGAAGATTTGTGATAGAGTTGCATGCTGTCCTGCAGTTAAAGTAAAAATCTCCAAAATTGTCATAGTGCAGCTTACTCAACCACAAATTATTGATAGCATCAAAACTAAACAGTTAGAAATGCTGAACGTAAAACTCATAGCGTATCCTAAGCCGTTGGTACAAAGTTTTAGAAGTATTGGATGAAATCCAGGTTTTGTAAATTCAGAACATATTTAAGTTTTTACCAGAAAGTACATAACAACTAAGTCTTTTGTAAATCAAGCTGAGATTGAATCCGTTAATTAGTTTTCGTTATAAAGCTTTTTATCTAAGCGTTTTTGCATCTTCGCAAGTAATGGCTCTCTTCCTCCTATGTTGACAGTTTCCTCGAAGCTCTACCAAACATACTATTTCTGCTTGTTCAATATTTCAGGAAACCCCAATTTCCAAGAACACAAATGTTAATCGATACTGAACTCTACTACTGCACACCGCAGAAATTCAAAGAGACAACATGTGTAGGCAACTTATACGTGGTGCTGAATTCACAGTAGTGTTCCTCTCCGCTCACTGAGAACAGGCAGGTACTGGCCTAAAACCTCAGGTTGAGGCGAAGTGGTTGATCGGATCACCGACAATCATAGATTTTTGAAATCTTAATATTTCGTTTATCTTGAAAACGCAGCTGAAGCTCATAATAAGTATATTTATATTTTAACTTAACATGCCATTTAAACTAAATTTTTAATAACATGTAAAAGTTTTCAACTTTTGTCAGGCATCCTCTTGCGCAATGCCAGACATTTATAGTTGACGACAGTTACGGGGGTTGGGGGTTTGGGCCTTGGGGTATCCCCCCCCAAATTTTTGATCAAATTTACCCCCCCCCCCCATAGGTGTGGCTGGCGAAAAAAGTGGGGGTGGGGGTTTGAAAAAAAGTAGGGTGGGGGTTTGGCAAAAAAGGGGGAGGGGGGGTCGAGAAAAAGTCGATTTGGGGGGAGGAAAATTTTCGAGAAGGGGGGGGTCGGCGAAAAAAGGTTTTTCGCTTAAAAACTGAAAATTTTTCTCAATTTTCAGCAATTTTTAGCGGTTTTTAAAGTAATAAGGCGAATTTTAGCAATTTTTCGCTAATTTTTTGAAAATTTTTGAATTTTTGGCTAAAAACTTGCAAAAATTCAGGTAGGTGGTTGAAAATTTTTAGGGGGTGGATGGGGTTATTCTAGGGATTTTTTGTGGGGGGGGGGGGCTCTTTGGGGGGGCCCTCGGGGGGCGAGTCATTTTGGGGGGGGGGGCGAAAATTTTTCAAAATTTTTGTAAAGACATGCTAGAAACTGCGCTATTTGTAGAGTAATCGCCGAAAATAAGCGGATTTAGTGCTTAAATAGGCATAAAACGAGCAAAAATCTCCGGCGAAGCTGCAAAATTTTTGAGAATTTGGCCTTTTTGGCGATTTTTTCTGTGCAAAAGTTGGTACCAAACAGGCCACCCACTTTTCTTGGGGGCGCGATTTTTGGGAGGGGGGCACGATTTTTTGGGGGGGGGGGAGTGTGTTTATGGGGCCCCCGCCCCCCGCCCCGGAGAATAAGCCCAGGGTGGGGGGTCGGCCGAAGGCCGATTTGGGGGGAGGGGTAGAAAAATTTTTTTAGGGGGGAGGGTCTGCGACCCCTCCATTGGGGGGGTGGGGTCCCCCCCCCCCACCCCCCCCCCCCTAACACACCTCCCCCCCCAGATTTTTTGACTTACCCTTCCCCAACTTTTGGCTACCCCCATAGGTGCAACGGGGATTTGGTTTTGGGGGGCCCCCTTCCCGGAATTTTGGGGGGCCCTTTTTAGACCCACCCCCAAACCTCCCCCACGACCATAGGATAACGTGGGGGGGGAATGGGTGGGTGGGGTGCAGACCACCCCCCAGACCGACAAAAAACGGGTAGACCCCCTCAGCGAAAAGGAAAAGAGGATAGACCCCTTAGCGATTTTTACCAAAAATAGGTAATTTATTAGTAAATTTTAGCGATGTTTTCAAAAAATTTCGTAAAAATCGCTAAAAATTGTCATTTTTTACTAATTTTTGGTCAAAAATGTTAAAAATTCGCAATTTTTGTTAATTTTGGGGCAGACCCCCTTAAAATTTTGGAATTTTTCAGGGGTAGACCCCTCGCCGAGGTCGGGGTAGACCATAGGTGTAACGGGGATTTGGGTTGGGGGGGCCTTCCCCCGGAATTTTGGGGGGGGGCCCTTTTTAGACCCCCCCAAACCCCCGCACGACCCCCCCCAAACCTCCCCCAAAAAATTTTTCTATTTTTATGCCAAAAATCGCATTTTCATCCAGTTGGGGGGAGGCCGGGGGCCCCCAAAAATTTCTGGGGGGGGGTTGGAAAAATGGCTGGGGGGTTGGGTTACCCCCCGCCAAACCCCCCCCCCCCCCCCAATTACACCTATGGGGTAGACCCCCCAGAATCGGACCCCGTGTTAATGTATCGGACCCCCTCCCAAACCTCCCCCCCCACCCCCCCCCCCCAAACCTCCCCCCAAAAATGTTTCTATTTTTATGCCAAAAATCGCATTTTCAGCCATTGCTAATGCCGAAATACATGAAACCATTAAATAATTTTAACATTAGACAGTGTTTTTAAACTCGAAAACTTGATTGCCAACATGTTTCTGAGGGCAGAACAAGGTCAATATTGAGTCTAGAAGTCCATAAAACCGTTATAAACGTGTATTTCTCGCGATAATTAACACTTTAATTTTTTAGGGATTTTTTCCGGGGGCGGGTTTCCCGGGGGGGGCCCGGGCCGGGGGGGCGGGAAGGACTTTCCGGGGGGGGGAAGATTTTTTGCAAAAATTACCCAAAAATGGTATTTTTGGCGTAATTTGCATGGTGAAACTCAAAAAGTGCTCACAAATGCTAGGATTTAAGCTAAAAATAGCTATTTTACGAAAAAATTTCCGGCGAGGCCGGAAAATTTTTGAAAACTGGCCTATTTTTGGCAAAAATTTGGGCCTCCAAAAAATCCCGGGAGGAGGGAAGCAAAAATCCCGGGAGGGGGTGATTTCGGGGGGAAGGCATTTTCGGGGGGACCCCCGCCCAGCCCCCTGTAAAAAATACCCTGTCTCGGCTAACCCCATCCCCAACTTTTTCTCAAGGTATATATACGTATATATACGTATATACATCTATGGAGAACCCCCATTGATGTAATCGGGGGGTGGGGTGGGGTCTCTAAAAATCGGAAACATCCCCCCAGCCGTTTTTCCAAACCACATCCAATTTTGGTCCACGAGCCCACCAAACTGGGGGGAGTATTCGCGCCGTAGGCAGTGGCTCACATAGGAAATTTCTTCGCGGGGGGCGGACCTCAGAAAAATTTGGGGGGTCCCCAGAAGTTGAAAATTTTTGAAAATAAGGTTTGTAGAGCCAAAATATGCGAAAATTAAACAAAAATTAAATAAATTTCGCGCCGAAGGCTCGAAAATTTTCAAAGAAGTTAAAATGGTTGGTATTAAAAGGTTTAAAACGCTGAAATAGGATAAATCGTCTCCAATGGAAGCCATATGTGTACCTGGGGGGGGGTGGGGGGGAACCCCTCCCCTCAAATGGAAAAGTGCCGACCCCACCCTCGGAATTGTGGAGGCAGACCCCACCCCCAAATAGCCAAATCCCAGACCCCACCCACCCAAATTTGCCAGACCCCACCCCCAAAATTTTGAAAATTTTGCCTCAAAATTAGTGAAAATTCGAAATTTTTGCAAAAAAATACAAGTTTTTTCGAACAAATGAGCAAAAATGAAGAAACATTGTTTAGTTTTAGTTGGAAATAACGCTTTTTTAGCAAATTTGCGAATTTTTTTTCTGAATTTTTGATCAAAAAAATTTTTTACCCCTCCCCGCAAATTCGATTTTTCCGGACCCCACCCACCTCAAACGGCTGACCCCACCCACCCTAATTTCGGGTACCCCCTCCCCCAGCGTTTTCTCAAGGTACACCTATGATGGAAGCTGCCTTGCCGCGGTAGAGATGCTTACCGCCCCTGACTTACCAAATGGTTTCCCCTTTCGGGCTGCTCCTGGTTTGGGAGCCCGCATACACTCCTTGGATCCCTACGCCGGGACAGCCAATCTGCTACCCATCTCCAGCCGTGTTTTTCTCAGCCGGGCGGGGCAAACCAGCCTACCTCACTCGGCTGCTGCTGATGGCTGAAGACGTTGAACCAAATCCGGGTCCGCGATGGCCCTGTGCATTCTGCGGGCTGCAGGTCAGCCATCGCTCCTATTCCATCAATTGCCCAGTCTGTCAGCTCTGGATGCATGATGGAATGTGCAGTGGGATCCTGGGTTTATTTTACGGGGGGGGGGGGCGCCCCCCCCCACTTTTTGGGTTTCCCCCTACTTGAGCACCTCCCCCCACTTTTTTGGGCTTCCCCCCCACTCAACCTAAGGTGCCCAGAAATTGCTAAATTTTTAGGATTTTTGATCAAAATTTTCCGGCTTCGTCGGAAATGTTTGGTCAAAAATCGCCTTTTTTGGTGCTAAAACTATTTTTGAGCACTTCTAAGCATAGTTATAGCAGTGTATGTGGAAAACAGGCTATTTATACAGCATTTTTAGCATTGTTGGCCCGTTTTATCCCCCCGCCCACTTTTCGACCTCCCCCCCCCACTAGTGGGGGGAGTCCTCCCCCACTCTCCCCCCACTTATTTTTGCCTAAAATAAACGCAGGGATCTCACCTGGCAGTTTCAGGCGGGGACTGTCTCAGCTCAGCGGATTATAGACACTTACCGGTGCAGTCGCTGCACCAGATCTCATGCCAGGCCCCCACTCTTCTCCTACCATCTACCTCCTGGGCTTTTTCTAGGCGTAAAACTGGCTTTTTCCTAGGCAAAAATTTCTGGGGGGGAAGTCTGGGGGGTCCCCCCCCCCAGGTCTGGGGGGGGGAAGAAAATTTTTTCAAAAAATGTCTAAAAATAGCTATTTTTTGCTGCTAAGCTAAAACATTAACTATTTTTAACTTAAATTTAAGCTTAAAATAGCTAAAAAATGCTTAAAAATGAGTAACAATCCGGCGAAGCCGGAAAAATTTTTCCAAATTTACCCTTAAAACCCTATTTTTCCGGGCATTTGAGAGTTCTGGGGGGGGGAAGGCCCGAATCCTGGGAGGGTTGGTGATTCTGGGGGGGCGACCCAAGTCTGGGGGGGGGGACGAATTTCTGGGGGGGCCCCAACCCCCCCCCCCCTGTAGGAAAAAGCCAGTAAAATGTGGGGGTGGAGCCCCCCCCCCCGCACTAGTGCGGGGGGGAGCCCAAAAGTGGGTGGGGGAATCGAAAGTGGTCTAAAATCGCTAAAAATGCAGTAAAAATAGCCTGCTTTCTACATACACTGCTATAACTATGCTTAAAAGTGCTCAAAAATTGAGTTTGAGTATATACCAAAATAGACGATTTTTGACCAAAAGATTCCGGCGAAGCCGGAAAATGTTTGTAAATTTTGACCAAAAATTCTTAAAATTTGGCATTTTCTGGGCACCTTATGTGCAATGCACTTGTGCGTTGAAAGATTGTACACTTTGGGTTCGTATTCGGTCTTCCGCTCTTTCTACTGAAGCACCTGTGGCTCAGTTGGTTAGAGCGTCTGCGCGTTAAGCAGAAGTCGCGGGTTCGATCCCCGCCAGGTGCCCGATTTTTTCGGGTGCCTGGTGGTGTACAACTTTCATTTCTTTAACTTATAGTGAGCGGTGGAGCGGAAGCCCAAAAAAGTGGGGGTGTGGCCGAGTGGGGGGGGAGGGTCGAGTGGGAGGACCTAACAAGTGGGGGGGGCGCCCCCACAGTAAAAAAGCCCAGCCTCAGCGATACCTACCCCAGCCCGCGTGCAGTAAGACCTAGCCCGCCCTCCACCACGCCCTCCACCACGTCATCCATCACGACAGGCTCTGTCAGCCGTCGCGGTGAAAACGCTCACCGGTCCCGTAACGAGCTCAGATTCTTGCAGTGGAACGCGGGAGCCCTCTCTTCCGCCCCCAGACCCCCGTACTTGCTTCTATATATACCTACTGCTTCGTCTTTAGGTTGGAACCTAACATTTAGTAAACATTTTAGCACTAACACAAGAACACCCATGCATAACGTGTGAGTTACGTAGTCTAGCGCGGATGTGAAACTCTTATTGTATATTTATATAAGTCTTGAACCATATGAAGTATATACACATATAACTGACTGCCAACCTTTAATTTTGGTTTGGCACAGGGATTTTTTAAAATTTGGACCTGTGCTTTTCAGTGTGTTTTTCTAAGAAAATGTGTTTTTCTGAAAATAAACTTTTCGCTATTTTAACGCTTTCAGAACTGTTTTTACAACATATATACAGCATATTCCTGGCAATATTCCTTTTATATTACACACATGGGCATAGCCTACACGCAGCCTACACCAGTGTAGGCTGACTACGCGACTACGCAAGCCAAGCCACCAGGGACTACGCACGCGGCGAGCGGAGCGAACCGCGCGCTTCACAAATGATCACGCACTACCGGAGCTTTAGAAGGAGAGCATCAATTTTAACTTAATTTCACATTAACTGAAACCTACGTAACCTAAACAAATACACGAGTACGTATATTACCAGTCCAAAAGCTGAAATTCCACAACTTTTTTCGGAGCTCTACGTAGTTCGTGTTTCTGGTTCTTTTTGCAGAAAACTTCAAAAATTTTCGCCGCGAAATTGCCTTCATTTTTACTAAATTTATCCATATTTCAGCTTTTTAAAATTTTCAATAGCAACTTTTTAAACAGTTTCAAAAATTTTCGCGCCGGCGGAGCGAAATTTACTGGATTTTCGTTTAAATTGCCTACGTATATAGACGCCTATTTTTGCCATTCAAACCTCATATATATATATATATATATATATATATATATATATATATATATATATAGCGCGGCAGGAAAAAAACCCAATCCGATATGCGGGAAAAACCCATCGCCAGTGTGTCACCCATATGAGCTAGATCGGATTTTAATAGCCTATCTTAAAGAACTTCCAAAACTACCATAGAGGGTGTACTATTGTAGGTCCCGTTGCCACTCAGCAAATTTTTTGGGACTTTGAAAATTTTGGAAGTTTTGGTCCCAACATGAAGGTCAGACAGGGTCAAATTTGGGGGGGGTCACCCTGAACTACTGTTCTACACTACAACTACAACTACTACTACAACTCTAGTGTATACCTGTGGTGCGACCTGGTGGCTGGGGGTGACCTAGACCCGGCGGGAAAAAACCCAAATTTCAATATGAAATTTTTTCTAACCATTAGCAGCAAAGGAAAAATTCATGCATTTCTTAGCTCAGTAAAGCCTCCTGATTGATTTGGTATAGATTTTACCTAGGTTCGACCTTCTACAGCTGCGCTCAAATAATGGGTTACATGAAGTGAGTGTTACTTTTTCACTTGGACCTGACTTCCATTTGAGCCATTCAACTTTTATATATTGCCAAGACAGAGCTTGACTTCACTTCACTTCGCGAGGCGGTCCACTTCATGTATCCCTATATTTGGGCTAACTGTATGTGTGGTCCAGGTGGCCAAAATCTGAGATGGTGCCATTTCAAGCCAAATTTTCAAATTTCGCCAAAAATCGCTAATTTTTTAATAAAATAGGTCGGGTTTGGCTTTGTATAAATGCAATAAAAACACGTTTTCTATGTGATAGGATGCTTAAACTGCAGAAATTAAGCAAATGTCCAAAATTTTTCTATGTTTACGTGTTAAACATACGAAATTTTCAAAAGTCAATGTGACATGGATTTTTGCAAAAATATATATTGATATTTTTTGATTCAGATGTACTAAAAATGACCCGCTTTTTCGAATGGTATATATAGTCAAACCGTTCTGGCAAGTTTGCAGCAAAAAAATTCGGCTGGGGTTTTCTCCCGCCCATGGGTTTTTTCCCGCATTGGGTTTTTTCCCATCGGTTTGGTCGAAAATTTCTCACCAACTGTAAGTACTAGAGAGACGTTTTATGGCTCATTTTGAAGCTCTTCGCAAGGCCTCATGGTGTATAGTTGTCGTTAGATTTTCGATTTGTCGCTTAATAAAAAAGTAACAGCCAAAATTCGAAAATTTGGGTTTTTCAAGCCGCGCTATATATTTCCAAAAATTTTTCAACTGCTGGGGAGCTTTGGTCCCCAGACAAATTTTTCTAAGGTCCGCGTTAGCCCCCCGCGAAAAAGTTTTCTATATATATATATGCGCCACTGCATGTAGCTTGAAAATTTTAAATTTGTCCAAACTAAGGATTTTTTCTGCCGGCTTCGATTGACTACGCAAAGCTGATGCCAGTGTAGGCTGTGGAAATCCAGTCTGCCCATGTCTGTTTATATAGTCATTCTAGAAATGAAAACAAATTCTCTGACTTGTAATGCGATTTAAGAATAGTTTAAAATGTTTCTGAAAGCACACCAGGAAGGCAGACCCGCCAGAAATTAAACTTTTTTACAAATCGCTAAGAACCAACAAGGTTTAAATTTTTAATTTTAAGTAATGCAAGTTTGAACTTTGTAAAGTGAACACTGATAGAAATATTCAGTACTAGAAAATAATAGCATAAAGCTATTTGGCGTTGTACTCGAGGATTGTAGAAAAGAATATAATAGTGCAACGCAGGAAAATAGACGCTTTTGAAGCTTGAAAGCTCAAAACTTTTTGAAAAATTTGTAAAATTTTGCTTCTGAAACTTAAAAGTTTAGCGTGTTTTTAAGTGTATATATTTTTCTAAGAAAAAGTGTGCGAAAACACAATAAAAACACAAATAAAAACAGTAGTTTGGCAAGTTTTAGATAAATATTCGCACGTTACTGAAACAGGAGATTACATGATAGTGTCCACGCATGTCAGGCAGTTGCATTAGGTGCAAAAACAGTAATTTAATGC
Source organism: Trissonchulus latispiculum (assembly GCA_030248195.1). Taxonomy (NCBI): domain Eukaryota; kingdom Metazoa; phylum Nematoda; class Enoplea; order Enoplida; family Ironidae; genus Trissonchulus; species Trissonchulus latispiculum. The sequence continues at coordinate 17,094 of JASAND010003795.1, forward strand.
AAAATTATAGCGTTTTCCTGTTATGCGCACATTTTAGTAAATTGCGCAATAAACTTTAGAGCAGTGCGCTGGCATTTTTTTAGAGTTTTGAAAGTGGGGGGGGGCTTCGCCCCCCCCCCCTGGGCAGGGGGAGGGGTGGCTACCGAAAAGTGGGGGGGCAGGCCAAAGGTAAAAATATACCGAAATGTTTAGCGAAAAATTAGCATTTTTAAGGTAAAAAAGTAAAAAATCGCTGTTTTTAAGCTTAAAATGAGCTTATAAGTCTATAAATTAGCTAACAATTAAGAAAATTTTTGAAAATTTGACCTCAAAAACCTAATTTTTTGACACGTTTGGGCGACCCCCCAAAAGTGGGTATGGCTTGCCGAAAAGTGGGGGGGGGGGCGAAAGTGGGGGGGTTTCAAAAACTGGAGGGGGAAACTAAAAATGTCAGGTGCGCAGAACAACGCAAAAGTGTCCGAGCAAAAAACACTGATATATATTTGCTATATCAGTTTGCTCCTTGCCAAAGCAGAGTTGAATGTTAATGTTGAATGTTTCAGGTTATTATAATCAAAAACAGGCAAACCAAGAAGATGTCTGACAATTATAGTGAGCCGCCAGTAAAAGAAGTCCCAGAATATGTGGTCAATCGGAACACTGGTCGGCGATATCATCGCGGAAAATTTCTAGGAAAAGTAAATATATATCATGGGGTCGCGGTAGCGACCCCTATAATATAAGTGAAAATGGTCGAATGACCGTGTAAAACAAGGTTGCGCAGAAGCTGCGCAGATTATGTGCGCAAAAAATTGTACGTGTCGAGTTTAGTATATTTGCCAAGTTTCAAGTCGAGTTACACACACAAACCAATAGAAAGAGATAGTGCTCCGTACAAATGATAAAAATGCCCTAAACGTGCTTACAATAGATATATACGTACGTATATATGTACGTCCTGTCTGATTTTTTCAAATCGTTTTTATGGCAGTTTATTCATTTTATATATTAAGCCCTCTTAAAACCGCTAAAGCGGAAAAATGCAAGAAACTAGTGGGAAAAATGCCCTAAACGGGCATGCAATGGCTAGAATAGGGAAAGAAGGAAGGGCGGAAAAATGCCAATATATACGTATATATACTTAACAGTCGGCGCAGAAAATGGTAAGAAACTAGATTCAGCGCCGAATAGGGAAAGCAGTCGGCGCTGAAAATGATAGAAACTAGATTCAGCGCCGAATAGGGAATGCAGTCGACGATGAAAAGGATAGAAACTAGACTCAGCGCCGAATAGGGAATGCAGTCGGCGATGAAAAGGATAGAAACTAGATTTAGCGCCAAATAGGGAATGCAGTCCGGTAGCGTGGAACAGGCAATTCCTCCGTCCATCCTATTCGCGTGAACTGCGACAGCTAGATCCGAAAGAAATTTTGCATCCATCTATTCAGACTTTGAGTAGCAAATCGGCTCCATAACTAAATGCATGACTGCGCTGAACTCCTATTCGCGTGAACTGCGACAGCTAGATCCAAAAGAACTTTTGCATCTATGCAGACTTTGAGTAGCAAACCGGCTGCATAACTAACTGCATAACTGCACTGAACATATATAACTTTCATGTTCTGTAGTCAACACCTGTAGCTTTATTTGCGACGAAAAAATTCGGTTAAATTTAAGTTCAGTTATTGTTTAAATTGGTTGATGAAATAATATCGCCTTATCCAAAACGTTTTAGGAACACTGTGCACAAATCTCATCAATCTGTTTTTGAATACACTTCAGAGCGTAATAATTTGTATATGTTATATATACAATTATTCCTTATATTTCGTTTCCAGCAGTAACACACACATATATATATATATATATATATATATATATATATATATATATATATATATATACTCGCGTTTATAATGTTCTGTTTATCCCGAAAACTGCGAAAAAGGATTCGACGACTGAAGCAAGTTAACTATAGCAGATTTGCCCGGCATTGCTAGTAACCGACATGTGAAGACTTATCAAAGAATTTTTAGACATAGCAACAAGGTATCAAGATTATCATCAGCAATTCATTCAGACTTTGTATTTATGACACTCGTTTCTGCTAAGTAGGTTTTCTTTTCCTGCGCGCAATAGAGTAATGGGAAAATCTCAGGAAGCACGTTCCGCAGCATTCCAGAGCAGTTCACGCGAATAGGATGGACGGAGGAATTGCCTGTTCCACGCTACCGGACTGCATTCCCTATTTGGCGCTAAATCTAGTTTCTATCCTTTTCATCGCCGACTGCATTCCCTATTCGGCGCTGAGTCTAGTTTCTATCCTTTTCATCGCCGACTGCATTCCCTATTCGGCGCTGAATCTAGTTTCTATCATTTTCAGCGCCGACTGCTTTCCCTATTCGGCGCTGAATCTAGTTTCTTACCATTTTCTGCGCCGACTGTTAAGTATATATAC
>JASAND010003796.1:0-13703 GCA_030248195.1 Trissonchulus latispiculum
TAAATTTAAGACAAGTTCTTGGGTCTGGGTCTTTTCTTTGATTTCCTGCTTTTTCTTTTGCATCCGCAGAGATTGTCCCTTGAGCAGGTTGGGAACAGTAGAAGAGTGTCGCGCATATCCCGACCGAGCGAGTGAATGGCCTTAGCACACATTTGGACACAGTCGTCGTCGTACTCGCATGGAATTGAAGCTAATATTGCATAAAAACACTACGCTTTTACTGCAACTATTAATACCTCCATTATTCTTAAACCTGACGTTAAATAGTTTGCCTGCAATCAGATTGTAAGTTCTTACTAGTTACTCCGTTCCGTTCTGAATTCCGAAGCCTGTCTGCCATCTGCATGGAAGGCTCAAAAATTTTAATCTTGGCAAAAACGTGAAAATGAGTTTAGGGACGTACGTAGTTCTCTTGGGGCAGTGAATTACGGTTTAGTTCTCGCAGGCTGGGGTTTTAGCGGGACAACCCCAACTCAGCAACCGTAAATTGAATTAAATGAAGCAGTAATTAATAGAATGAAGCAGTAATTGGACCTGATGGGCTTAGTGGAGGTAAATGGTACAGGGAAATAGTACATATATATCAGTTTCAGTCAAAGTCAGCATTCAGAGTTGACAATAATTTAATTTCGGAAAAGACCTAAGACATCCAAATTATTATCCAAATCTTTACGTTTTGAGCAGTGTTTCTGGTTTTTATCTGTCCTTTCACCCAAAATTACTTTTAATTTCAGTCGGTGGCCTAAATTTAATTTCAATTTCAGGTCTCCTATCAAAATAGTTACAACTTCAATAGCTGAAGCTGAATCATCATAACCCACCTAGCGATCCTGTTACAAGCAAAAGTGCCAGGAAACAAAATTTCATGGTTTGTGTCCTTAAGGGCATATCTATCTGAAATAAAAGTGTTATTACTTTTAAGTAAAAATTTCTATTATACTTTCAATTCAAATCAATTGAATAGATCACTGTGATTGAAAGCAAATCAATACATTTTGGATTTGGAACTTTAGTCAGCGAAGAGGAAGCAGACAAGACACTATCGGTGTCACAGGGAAAATTTCCCCCGTGAAATTTTTCCCCCCGGAAAAATTTCACTAGGGAAATGTTCCCCCCAGAAAATTTTTCCTAGGGAAATCTTTCCCTCCGGAAAAATTTCACTAGGGAATTCTTTCCCCCCGGAAAAATTTCCCCGGCGTAGTAAATATTTTGCTGGATGGTATTAATTGTAAGAATTTTAACTAATCTTTACAGCTTTTAATTTTTATGTTACATTTCCAATTATTTTTGTATATATTTATTCATTCTTCCTTTCCACCCTTTAATATTGTTAAATTGAATTTACCTAAATTAAGCATATAATTAAAATAAATTTGTATTTAAGAAACAGAAGCCAGTTATATATGTTATTTTTAAAAGTTTCGGCAGTTTAAAGGCTTTTTTTTAAGAATTAATTTAAATCCTTTGAATCCGAATGCTGAGTTTTCAACATAATTTTCAATATAATTTTGAATAAGTCCACAATTGTTAAAAATTAGAAGGATCAAAATCTAAAACTAAAACAAAGCTAAGAACTATGTATAATTCTAGTTTTGTAGAAGTTCCTTTCCCAATTGTAAGGGAAACGCAAGTTTTCAGATTTTTTTGCAGACTTAAGCAAAGTTTCTCGCGGGTTATGTTCGATACCTATTGTTTTTATGGATCGCCATTTCCAATGGCAACCTTCGTCGTGCGAAGAAACCGCACTACAACCGCTGGAACATTTGGTCGTAATGAACCAGAATTAGATTAAAATGTTAGACATTCTGAAGAAGTGCGACTAAATCGCGCTGGAATGAACTGTAGGTATATTAATTTTAATGAAGTGTGTTGCCTACATTAAATTAGGATGAATCTCGGTTAGCGCAGTGATTTCGTGCTGCGCTAGAAGTTGAGGATCATGTCAAGTTTAAAATTAAAAAATCTAGCATGTCTCTGACATCTAGCTAGAAATCATATCTTCGCAACGAGTGCCTTAACCACTTGTCCTTCAGCTCAGCGTTTATCCGAGATAACCCAAGGGGCGGCCGTTAGTGTTGTGCATTGGCCGGTGCGGCCAATGGCTGGCCAATGGCCGGCCAAGCCATTGGCCGTTGGCCGAGAAAATCTCAGCCAGTTGGCTTGGCCGGCCGTTGGCCGGCCAACGGCCAACGGCCAACTGGCTGGCCGTTGGCCGTTGGCTGGCCAATGGCCGAGTGCTGGCCAAGCTCAAATTTACTGATCTTGTGCGTTAACTGTGTTGAAAAATTTAATTTTGCTGCATAATATCGTAAACATGTTGCTGTATAAACGTTACATTAGATACAGTACTACAGATTTTCACTTAGACGTTGACAATTTTTATCGTTATTATGTAGCATTATTTTACAATTAAATTTGCTAATTGCATGCAAATTTTAAGCGTGCTAACAACGTAGTTTTTAAATTTGTCTGGCGGTGAACGTCTCATCACTTTATTGCGGTCCTCTAGCAAAATTCAAACAGAGATATCACGGGTTGGAGCTAAATGTTTGGAAAACTATTTTACAAATATTGTAAATTGTAAATTGTACTATTGAAATAAAGTTTAATTACAGCCACGTCGGAATTTTAGGGGAAAGAAAAAGAAATAAAATTAGAAGAATTCTTTAAATAAAGAAAAAGAAGAAATTTGGCTTCAGTTTTCTTTAATTTAAAGAAAATGGCAAAGAAAAGCGGCTTCCTTTTAGTTTAGTTTCATAGTCTCTTTCTGCTTTACTCAAAGTAAGTCTCAAAGAGAGATTGACAGCTGTTACTCTTGCAACATATGCATTCATATAGCATAGACCACATACATTAAAGCAAGCAGGAGTCCTTTCGCAAGGGGTCACTAGGCTGGGTTGCTTACGCAAAATTGACTGACAGCTGAAACCTGAGACAGCCTGATGACTCTTTCTTCTTTAAAGAAAAAGAAAATAGAGTCCAAATTTCTTCTTTCGCAAGAAAAAGAAAAAGAAAATGGAAAGAAAATTTAGCTTACGGCCAAGAAACAGCCAACGGCCAACGAGCGGCCAACGGCCAATGGCCGGCCAGCGGCCAACGGCCAATTGGCCGGCCAACTTCAAACTCCGGCCAAGCCAAGCCAAGCCAACCATGGAAATTTTCGGCCAATCCCAACACTAGCGGCCGTCCTTCCGGGGATGCGTGCTACCCCAGCGACAAGCCTTGACACTTGCCTCGGGTAAGCTCCGGGGGGAAAGAATTCACGGGGGAAAATTTTCCCTGTGACATCGGCTTCTTTATTTATCCTGCTGAACACAACCATGCTTAGGAATTACAAAAATTCAAAACTTACATGTTTTGGAATAGCGTAATCTAGGATTATTTGAAAATACTTTAAGATTACCTTCAATCGAGTATATATCTGGTCTTTTTACTTAAGACTAAGAGTACGACGTTTCTAAGCTCAGCAAATTTCCAAACAGTATTCGCAATATATATTTAACGAATTAAACTACTGACTGATGTGTCAGTTAAATTCTGTTCCAATTATAAATTTAAATTGAGCTATGAACCGGAGCTTAGACTTATCTTTCTGTTCCAGCTATTTCTGCTTGTATGAGACCGCTCTTAGGTCTACCACCACCAATTTGTAGGGGTAGAATTGCTCGTTTTGTGCTTTAAACTACATATACGGTACGGCCCTACATAAACAACAACGAGTAGCAACATGTCCAAAATCATTCAAGCTTGATCAAACAAAAAGCACCGAAGAAAATGGTGTTTACGATTCAGCGTTTGTACTAGAACTCCTGCCTGCCTTGAAGTTGAATGTATCACCTTTCTTTAATCTTTTAGCATTCAATGCTTTATTTGAGATTATTGGCATCATCCTACACGTCCCCAGAATCATCTTAAAACTAAGTTGACAAAACTAAGGGGTCTGCGCCTGCGAGTGAATCGATAATACAGACATGTATGCATCTGGAACTAAAACGTCATTGAATTCAATTTTGCAGTTAAATTTTAATTTCCACACAGATATACAATTGCTCTATTTATCTGACTTGGCTTATATATGTCGTAGTAATTTCTGTATTCAGTAAATACTGTATTTACTGGCCTATTTCAGTAAATACGGTATTTACTAGTAAGATTGGTATTTTCTTTAAACCTCCTATCTTTACACGTAAATACCATTTTTACTGAAACTCTTCCAGTAATTACCGTATTTTCTAGTAAATTCTGTATTTTGTCTTAAACGCCTTTGTCTTTGTGTGTGGCTGGGGTTCAAAGGGCATGCCGACGTCGTATTTAAAGCCAAAAGATAGGTCATACATTATCACAATATGTGCAAAGGGGGTGCATGAAGATAAACTCCAGACGTTAAAAATATTAATTTACAAAACTAAGAAATTGTTTTAATTTTAACACAGTTTTTAAAATCAAAACAGATACGTATGTATTATATAATCATAGTGAATTACGATTAATTAAAAATTAATACGTTGCTTAATGGTTTTAATCTTATATAGTTTTCGTAATATAAAAATACATGTATCTGTTTTGATTTTAAAAACTGTGTTAAAATTAAAACAATTTCTCAATTTTGTAAACTAATATTTTTAACGTCTGGAGTTTATCTTCATGCACCCCCTTTGCACATATTGTGATAATTTATGACCTATCTTTTGGCTTTAAATACGTCGTCGGCATGCCCTTTGAACCCCAGCCACACACAAAGACAAAAGCGTTTAAGACAAAATACAGAATTTACTAGAAAATACGGTATTTACTGGACGAGTTTCAGTAAAAATGGTATTTACGTGTAAAGATAGGAAGTTTAAAGAAAATACCATTCTTACTAGTAAATACCGTATTTACTGAAATCGGCCAGTAAATACAGTATTTACTGAATACAGAAATTACTACGACATATATACAACACGATTGGCCGGCCAGTACTGTTCTCTTTCTGAACCAAATTAGGAGTGCGTATCTATACATAAGATTGTGTGAGTTGTGACAACAGCGATACTCGGGTGTATTAAATAAGCGAGACACATCTTCTGCACGCACACTAACGAACGACTGATCATCCTTTGCATATTGATTGGTACGTTCCCAGTCGAAGCGGGGGTAATGCTCACTTGCTCTTATGGTTGTGTGTTAAAGTTCGAAAATACAACCAGTGCCTGCAGGATGCTTGTTTGTTTCGAGGTTTAGAGCATGGCATATCCGGCGAATTGGTTTGAAATTCAATATGGTCCAGTTTGCGGAGAGGGACATTCCGGCTTTTAGCAGACAGAGGATGTGTCTCGTTTACAACACTTAGGGCCCTTTCAAGAAGGGGTAAAGTAGATTTAAAATTAAATCGATCCTTTTCATGAAAGAGCTAAAAGTGACAAAACCAGTGACCAAAACAGTGACAAAAACAGTGACAGTGATAAAAAACAGTGACCGTGTAGCCGAATGGTTAAGGCGCCGGACTTCGGATCGAAAGGTCCGAGGTTCGATTCCCGCCTTAGCCATAATGACGACACATTGTTTCCTTGAGCAAGAAACTTAGGTCACTGCTCCGCCGGTCGGGTGAGGCGTTAAATTGGTGGGCCCGTGTGCTGCCTTGCTGGGGGTAGTGCACGCTAAGAACCCTTAATCCACTTATCGTCAAGAGTAGGGCGCGGAGTTCCCGGTGGAAGGCACCCCCTTGGGATATGCCAGCATTTCTGCAATGTGGTTCGCCTACCTCCTGCGAGGGAGTGTTGGGTGCAAACGAGTCATGTACTCAAAATGGATCACCCAACTTTCCGGGTTTGTCTCTGATCCCACCCCATCTGCGCTTGGGGCTTGGAGTGTCGAAAGATGCTGTGCTCCTCTACCTTGCGTATGAGCAGTTAATGGATGTCTTACTACCGGAGCCGAAAGGCCAAGAAGGTGTCTGCTCCAGCTTCCCATTGTGGGACAGCATTCAGGCGACGAAGCGAGAGTCATACTAGCTATGACTGATGGGGAGAGACAAAGGTTAGCGCCCTCATATAGCCTCTTGGCTGAGTAGCCCGGCCGGCAACAACAACAACAACAACAACAACAACAACAACAACAACAACAACAACAACAACAACAACAAAGAGCTAAAAGAGGGAAACTCAAGGTTGGTTGATCGAGTTTAAAACTGTTATTTTACCCTTTCTTAAAAAGGCCCTTAGAGTATGCCTCTTGCCTGCCATCCTCTTAAGTATTAGTATGCTCGAAACAAATTATTATATATAATATGCAATAATTGTTTTAATACACGAACCTTTAGTAATTCCCAAAAACAAACTGAATGAATATATATATATATATATATAATATATATATATATATATATATATATATATATATATGTATAAATAAATAATAATATATAAATAATAATAATACGATAAATACGGTTCACACAGATTAAATATTTAAAATGTTTAGCTTATTCTTCCGCCGTTGACATTTTTTCACCTTCATCCCACTGTATTACATCCACAGCGCTTGTTAGTTAAGCACTTTGGGAACAGGCCAAGACTACTGCGCAAATCAGAACTGATAGAGCTGCCGACAGAAGCACAAATTTCGATGCAATCGTCATCAGTTTCACACGGAGTTGAAGCTAAAATTCCAAAAATTTTTGTTTTTGTTAATAATAAACGGCTAAACGCCATAAATAACAATAAATACGCCAATGACCAGCAAGTAATGAAATGTTGGGCTGACGTGGTGAACAGTTCATGCAAACGTTTAGCTGGAGGATAGTGCAGGAAAGTAGAACTTAAGGTAGAAAGTAAAAATTCCTCAAATAGCGAATTTGCTAGATGTGTCATTCCATTCCAGCCAAACCCTATTATCAAGAGTTCATGATTTTCTCCTATATATTGGAAGAAGAGTAAGCCACTAGAGGGCTCCTCTTCTTGGCATTGCGTAACGGTGCTCCGACCACAATACGCGAATGTTCCCCCGTTTGGGGGGGGGTCGCTGAAAGAGGTCCCCGTTTGGAGGGGGTCGCTCAAGCAGGCTAAGTTTTGCTCTTTCTGATTGGCTGTTGGCGACTCCCCCCCCCAAACGGGGAACACTTTTTGTGACCCCCCCCTCAAACGGGGACCCATTTTCAAATAGAACAAAAACTACCGTAATCCTCTGCTCTCCCCCCCCCCACCAAACGGAGGGGGGTTTCTGCAATCTGATTGGCTGTTGGCTATCCCCCCCACCAAACGGGGACCTGTTTTTGGCTATCAAAAGGAGGAGGGGTATGCGATGTCGATTTGGTCGACCTCCCCCCAAACGGGGGAATATTCGCGTATTGTGGGCGGAGCACCGTTACGCAGTGCAGTGAAGAGAAGCCCTCTAGTGGCTTACTCTTCTTCTTAATAATAGTGCAATTATGCACTCTTGCTATTATTCTATACAGGTTTACCTAGGGATCCAGCAACAATCAAAAGAACCAGAGCAAAAACCTTCATGTTCAAATCAATCAAAAGTCTAAAACAAAACAGATTACTATATAGCATATCGTATTAGAGATTGTACAGCGGCACAGTCATTGCATTATACCAGGAGTGTGTCCTCGTTATTACATATTCTTGATTGTATATATTTCCTATTGTTGTTTATAAGTTCTTAAGGCATAAAACATGTTTCTTCAGTAGCTAGGTACGTCAAATGAGTAAAGCCGGACGAGACGGTAAGGAAGTCTGCACAGATGAGATCGGCCAAGCCGATGAGGCCGGTGTCGTGAAATATTCTTCCCCCCAAATATTTTTCCCCCTATAAGGTGAAATATTTTTCCCCCCTAAAGATCCCCCCCCCCTGAAATATTTTCCCCCCCTCTAACTTAACACTGTTCGGTTCAGTACAGTAAGTTATATGAAACCCGTTCAAATTATGTTGCTGCGCCACTGTAAGCTCGCTAAGTACGGACACTAGCTTTGTATGGACAGTGCTTCAGATTTTTGAAAATATCTAAGTCAGTGATTGGTCTATTTGAATAAATTTTGCACCAATAGAAAGAGCGTCTTTCACTTGATTAGTCTGCCAAGTTTGAGCTCTGTAGCTTCAGTAGAAAAATTTTGATGAGCATATCTATGAAATCTTGAAACTGAAACGGCTTTACTTGAAAATCTATGGGTAAACTTTGAACACAGTTTTCATAGTCTTAGGTTATTAGTTTTTGGTTAAAATTAATATAAATAGAATCCTTAGAGTATGAACTTTGTAACTGTGACAAAATTGAAGTACAAAAATCTGTTGGCCATTAGCTGCGATTTAAAATAGAATTTTCGTCGGAAAAATAAAATTTAGTCATGTATGAACACTACGTGTGTTTAGTATGGACACACTTGTTTTGTATGAACACCCGTATTTAACACGTGTAGATAGTCTATGTAGAAGGCCCTGCTTTTGGTCACCTATGACTAGTGTTTGAGGCCGGCCGGGGTTTCACCGGCCGCCCGCCGGCCGGCTGCCGGCCTAACGCAATTTGCTGTGCAGTAGTATAACTTGTAAGATATTTATTTTCGAATGGTATCTTAGAAAAATAGCACAGCATAGCATAGAAAATTAGCTAGATAACTAGATAACTAGATTTAGAGTTCATTTTACGGTTAGTTTCTCTATTTTGTAAATTTCTGATTGGAGTTTTGTATCCCAGCCGGCGGCCGGCCCGGCGGCCGGGGGGGCGGGGGCCGGCCGGCCGCACCGGCCGCCGGCCGGGCGGGCGGCCGGTAGCCGGCGGCCGGCCGGCGAGCAAAAGTCGTCGGCCGGCGGCCGGCCGCCGGCCGGCTTAGGCCGGCCGGCCTCAAACACTACCTATGACTATGACTCTAAAACTAACTTTTTAATTGGTTTTAGCGGCAGTTTTTCTGCATTCGTAGTGTCATTTTTCTTTCTTGTTTAGTTTTTCTATAAACATTGAATTTAAATAATCTCTAAAATATCAAGTTTTGTTTAATATTTCCTTTAACCTTTTTTAATACTTATTTTAAAAAATTCATTATCTGAAAACAGCTGGACGCATGGTAAGAAAATGAAAATGGGTATTTCATTAAATCTAGCTGGTCATTAATTCGTATCCTTATTCATTAAATTAACTTAATATACATCTTGTTGTTGACACGGGTGAACTGGAGAACCAAAGCCAAGCAACGCTTTTACAATTTTTAAGTAAATTATACAAACTTTTTAAATTAGTGATAATTTCTTCTTAATATGATATCAAATTTAGTCATTACACTTCGTTACAACATGAACAACGTGGATTAGCACAGGCTCGGGCTCTGGTTGTAAGAGGCTAGGCTTGCACTGAAAAAATTTGCAAGTACATATATATAAATTACAGTAATGTGTTGCCAAATTGAAACTGATATTGGCATAAAATTGTCAAGTTTTGAATATTCGGAAGAAAGTTGATGTTTTTACATTCAAAATGATTCTTTGCAGATTTGAGCCAAAATCTGTACAAATCACTACTTTTAACGATTTCTATATAGCGATAGTTTTTTAGAAATAGCTAAAATTTGCGTAAATATTTGCAATTTTACTGGTTTACCGTCTTTCCCTTCTCGCCGAGGGGTTTTTCATTTTTGTTTGGTTTTTGTTTTTTTGTCTGCACCCTCTTTCCTCAGGTTATCCTGTGCCAGTCCTTGCCCACGTATTAACTTAAAAGGGTGTTAATTGTAGAGAAAAGATTCGTTTAAACTTAACCTAAACATAAAATTAACTTTTCGGGAAATGTTTTGTGTTGTTATTGGTTTCTAAAATTCATTATGATCAAACCGATCATAATAACATAAATAAAAATCAAACGGCAGCTCCTCGTGGATGGGCATTTGCAAGTCTAAATTTTTCTCTACCACTTTGGACATGTCAGCGAACGAATCTTGCAACCTGGGACAAATGTACAATTTATACTTAATATCTTTTGATTTGACTCGGTTAAACGGATAAACAACCGGAACTTAACTATTTTTCAGGCCAGGTGAAACGGTAAAGCATTTACAATAAGTTTTTGAATCGGTTTCGAACTAAAGGAATTAACGTTGCTTAAAAACATGCTTTAATCACTGTTAATTAACAGTATTAGTTTTAATTTTTGTTTACGTTTCCATTTTTATAAGTTTACTTGAATTATTTTTCAAGAATAAGCGGGAAAGCTTTTATATGTAACATATTAAATTAGCATACAGTTTAAATCCGTACTAATAATAATATTCTGTTGTATTAAGTATATTCTATACTTGTACAAATGATTTCGAGGTATTCCATTACAATTTTATGAACTTTCTGACAAATGCTGTATGTAAACCATGGTAAATGTGTGTTAAAATATAAGTGTCCATACAATACTAGCAGTGTCCATACTCAACCTAATAAGTGTCCGTACTAGACAAGCTGAATCCTATGTAAAATGCAGTTTTAGTCTCGAGTGTCCGTACATAGCGAGCTTACCCGTAAGCTCGCTAAGTACGGACACTAGCTTTGTATGGACAGTGCTTCAGATTTTTGAAAATATCTAAGTCAGTGATTTGTCTATTTGAATAAATTTTGCACCAATAGAAAGAGCGTCTTTCACTTGATTAGTCTGCCAAGTTTGAGCTCTGTAGCTTCAGTAGAAAAATTTTGATGAGCATATCTATGAAATCTTGAAACTGAAACGGCTTTACTTGAAAATCTATGGGTAAACTTTGAACACAGTTTTCATAGTCTTAGGTTATTAGTTTTTGGTTAAAATTAATATAAATAGAATCCTTAGAGTATGAACTTTGTAACTGTGACAAAATTGAAGTACAAAAATCTGTTGGCCATTAGCTGCGATTTAAAATAGAATTTTCGTCGGAAAAATAAAATTTAGTCATGTATGAACACTACGTGTGTTTAGTATGGACACACTTGTTTTGTATGAACACCCGTATTTAACACGTGTAGATAGTCTATGTAGAAGGCCCTGCTTTTGGTCACCTATGACTATGACTCTAAAACTAACTTTTTAATTGGTTTTAGCGGCAGTTTTTCTGCATTCGTAGTGTCATTTTTCTTTCTTGTTTAGTTTTTCTATAAACATTGAATTTAAATAAGGGTTTATTGGGATCTGCTCCGCTGCTTGGCTAAAAGCAAGCAGCTTTTAAGAATTTATTCAACAACTTTCCCAAGGCGTTTCGTAAGCCATGCTTTGGATGGAAGTGAAGGAAGACTCAGCATGTTTGTCCCCATGTGGCCTCCAAAGAACCGGATCAATACCGTTCTCCAACCTGGGTCTAAAACCACAACCCGTCAGACGTCCATGTATCCAAGTCCACATACGATGGCTGTTGGGGCTGATCCTGATAAAGATAATGTTGCCGACGGAAGCCTACGAATGGAGCAGTTCGAGGAGGAGTGGACGACCTCCAAATAAAGCCCCTGCTCAAAGGATAAGCGACATGATTTCACTTAGGACAGATGAGTCAGTCTTCAGATAAGTCATGGGAATACCTTGGTTTTTTGTTTATCAAATCAAATTTAATAGACATGGGGGGTGAAAAAGGTTCCCCTGTGTCTATTAAATCGCTGTGAATTAATTAATTAAATTAATTATTAATTAATTAAAGTATGAATTCAAATAATACTGTGAAGTGTACTCATTTAAATATTAACAACTCAAGCATATATTAACTCGATTTTCATTTGTATTGATCAACGCATTTCACAGGCCGTCCAGAGGGGAGAAGGTACTCTCTGCAACCATGACAGCCGCAAACACGAAAGTTTTAAATGTTTAATTTAAAGATGCCATTCACATGAACTTTTAGAAATACGGACTTTTCACCTCTATCCTATCTGAGTGCTCGCCATTCCCTTCCGAATCCCCTTCTGCAGCCATGTTTTTTTAGAACCCCAAGCTGTCGAGCAAGCTATGGTAGTCTTCAGCCATCTTAGTTGTGCTTGACATGCGGGGGTCAGTGGTGGTTGGCCAGGACAACCATTGCTGACCTGGGTGCAACTGAAATAACCGTACGTCTGACTGGCTTGGGGGTCATGTTTCTGTCCTTGACCTTCGCTTCTCCGCTTCTTGTCCGTATTTTTAAACGGTCTGCGGAGAGCAGCAACGTAATGGCCACTTTGTGTGCCGCTGTTGCTAGGCCCTTCTCAAAAAAAAAAAAAAAAGAATTTAAATAATCTCTAAAATATCAAGTTTTGTTTAATATTTCCTTTAACCTTTTTTAATACTTATTTTAAAAAATTCATTATCTGAAAACAGCTGGACGCATGGTAAGAAAATGAAAATGGGTATTTCATTAAATCTAGCTGGTCATTAATTCGTATCCTTATTCATTAAATTAACTTAATATACATCTTGTTGTTGACACGGGTGAACTGGAGAACCAAAGCCAAGCAACGCTTTTACAATTTTTAAGTAAATTATACAAACTTTTTAAATTAGTGATAATTTCTTCTTAATATGATATCAAATTTAGTCATTACACTTCGTTACAACATGAACAACGTGGATTAGCACAGGCTCGGGCTCTGGTTGTAAGAGGCTAGGCTTGCACTGAAAAAATTTGCAAGTACATATATATAAATTACAGTAATGTGTTGCCAAATTGAAACTGATATTGGCATAAAATTGTCAAGTTTTGAATATTCGGAAGAAAGTTGATGTTTTTACATTCAAAATGATTCTTTGCAGATTTGAGCCAAAATCTGTACAAATCACTACTTTTAACGATTTCTA
This sequence comes from Trissonchulus latispiculum, assembly GCA_030248195.1. Classification (NCBI taxonomy): domain Eukaryota; kingdom Metazoa; phylum Nematoda; class Enoplea; order Enoplida; family Ironidae; genus Trissonchulus; species Trissonchulus latispiculum. Next base: position 12,737 of record JASAND010003796.1, read on the forward strand.
TATAGCGATAGTTTTTTAGAAATAGCTAAAATTTGCGTAAATATTTGCAATTTTACTGGTTTACCGTCTTTCCCTTCTCGCCGAGGGGTTTTTCATTTTTGTTTGGTTTTTGTTTTTTTGTCTGCACCCTCTTTCCTCAGGTTATCCTGTGCCAGTCCTTGCCCACGTATTAACTTAAAAGGGTGTTAATTGTAGAGAAAAGATTCGTTTAAACTTAACCTAAACATAAAATTAACTTTTTCGGGAATTGTTTTGTGTTGTTATTGGTTTCTAAAATTCATTATGATCAAACCGATCATAATAACATAAATAAAAATCAAACGGCAGCTCCTCGTGGATGGGCATTTGCAAGTCTAAATTTTTCTCTACCACTTTGGACATGTCAGCGAACGAATCTTGCAACCTGGGACAAATGTACAATTTATACTTAATATCTTTTGATTTGACTCGGTTAAACGGATAAACAACCGGAACTTAACTATTTTTCAGGCCAGGTGAAACGGTAAAGCATTTACAATAAGTTTTTGAATCGGTTTCGAACTAAAGGAATTAACGTTGCTTAAAAACATGCTTTAATCAATGTTAATTAACAGTATTAGTTTTAATTTTTGTTTACGTTTCCATTTTTATAAGTTTACTTGAATTATTTTTCAAGAATAAGCGGGAAAGCTTTTATATGTAACATATTAAATTAGCATACAGTTTAAATCCGTACTAATAATAATATTCTGTTGTATTAAGTATATTCTATACTTGTACAAATGATTTCGAGGTATTCCATTACAATTTTATGAACTTTCTGACAAATGCTGTATGTAAACCATGGTAAATGTGTGTTAAAATATAAGTGTCCATACAATACTAGCAGTGTCCATACTCAACCTAATAAGTGTCCGTACTAGACAAGCTGAATCCTATGTAAAATGCAGTTTTAGTCTCGAGTGTCCGTACATAGCGTAGCTTACCC
>JASAND010003797.1:0-25318 GCA_030248195.1 Trissonchulus latispiculum
CATTCTTGCAGTAGCGCTAGTTATTTATTTATTATTATTTCTTCTCCGGATTCTTGTCCCCCCCCTTTATCTCGAGATTGGAAAGGGGTAGAGAGGTGGTTGATACCTCATTTTGAAGGTCTTGACTTGAACTGCTCCCGGAAGCGAGGGGAGCCCCGGGGGAACAGAGGTGCTCCCGGAGCAGCCCCGTGAGTAAAAATGAGTAAAATGAAAAAGTTGTCCAAATGAGCTAATTTTGGTATCATTCGAAAGCTCTCGTTGCGTAGATAAAAAGTTGTAATAGGGCCAAAGCACCATAATGTACAGAAAATTGGCTACGAGGACTCAAAGGGGTCAAAAATAACCAAAACCGGCCAAAATGGGTCAAAATCAAAAAATTTTGGAAAACCCACAAAATGGGTATCATTCGAAAGCTCTCTTTGAGTATATAAAACGTTGTCATAGGGACAAGGAGTACTATCGTAGGACAATTGACTTATCTCGTTTATAAGAGGAAAAATGCAGCGGCAACCCATTCATGATACTTTGCTTGTTTGTTTCTTTGTTTGTTTGATTCTTTGTTTGTTTGCCTGTTTGTTTCTTTGTTTGTTTGTTTCTTCGTTTGTTTGTTTCTTCGTTTGTTTGTTTCTTTATTTGTGTGTATATATTTGTGTTCAGCGAACGATGTCATGTTTGTGTGTATATATTATGTGTACATATATGTGTGTTAAGTGAACGATGTCACGAACGATGTCATGGGGCTAGGGGTATGTGTATCTGTATATGCTGAACGATGTCACGAACGATGTCATGGGGTACCCATGTATGTGTGGGGTATGTGTATGTGTGTATGCTGAACGATGTCACGAACGATGTCATGGGGGTACCCATGTATGTGTAGGGGTATGTGTATGTGTGTATGCTGAACGATGTCACGAACGATGTCATGGGGGTACCCATGTATGTGGGGGTATGTGTATGTGTGTATGCTGAACGATGTCACGAACGATGTCATGGGGGTACCCATGTATGTGTAGGGGTATGTGTATGTGTGTATGCTGAACGATGTCACGAACGATGTCATGGGGTACCCATGTATGTGTAGGGTATGTGTGTGTATGCTGAACGATGTCACGAACGATGTCATGGGGCTACCCATGCATGTGTAGGGGTATGTGTATGTGTGTATGCTGAACGATGTCACGAACGATGTCATGGGGGTACCCATGTATGTGTAGGGGTATGTGTATGTGTGTATGCTGAACGATGCCTCGAGCGATGTCATGGGGGTCCCCATCTATGTGTAGGGGTATGTGTATGTGTGTATGCTGAACGATGTCACGAACGATGTCATGGGGCTACCCATGTATGTGTAGGGGTATGTGTATGTGTGTATGCTGAACGATGTCACGAACGATGTCATGGGGGTCCCCATGTATGTGTAGGGGTATGCGTGTGTGTATGCTGAACGATGTCACGAACGATGTCATGGGTACCCATGTATGTGTATGTGTGTATGCTGAACGATGTCACGAACGATGGGGCTACCCACGTATGTGTAGGGGTATGTGTATGTGTGATACATATATATACATATATATATGGATATATATACATACATATATATATATATATATATATATATATATATGTGTGTGTGTGTGTGTGTGTGTGTGGGTGTGTGTGTGTGTGTTTGTGTGTGTGTTCATTTCGTGTTGCCATCGCATGGATTGTCTACCTAAATATTAGCCCACCCATAGAATTAATTTGCCATATTAGTTGACCCAAATTTCGCTGCCGGCACGCGCCAGGAGTAGCTGCTCTGAAGATAAGTTTTTAGAAATCTAAAATATGATCTCCTTTAAAATGGTTAAATGGTTAAAATAAGTTAAAATAGAATTAGTTAATTTGAAAACGGAAAACTCCACTATGACCCAATTTATTATAGTACAAATGGGGCTAAACGCCCAGGAAATAACACAGGAACTTTGAGCCTATGTAAGCACAAGTTAAATTCTGTTTTCATTTCTTAAATGTCTAAGTTGTCTTGGAATTCTGAGGTAACGCATCCAAAGTTGCAGGAAAACTGTGCTGTAGCATCTGTCAGTAAGCTTTTACTCGATTCTATTTCTCTATTGTAGAGGGATTGTATGACAAGCCAGCCTGGTTACCATAAATATCACGAAACAGTTCAAAGGTTCAGTTCATTTGGAAATCAAATGGAAAAATGGTAACGGAATTTAAGGGTGGCAGACTTTCAATCTCCAATCAACTCACCAGACAAAATGCCAAACACACAAAAGGGAGGTTCAAAAGTGTATATATCTGGGAAATGCACAATGGGGAGCCTGCGATTATTCTTGCCACTGGCCAGGATCTTTCATCGCCTCTGCCATCGCTAGCTAAGTCATGGAATAAATGTTAAGTCGTTGTAATAAACAAGGGAAACCTAAGTAGAACTTGGACACTAGGTTTGGGGGTGAGTAGCGTATAAAAGTTCAGTTTGACTGCCAAAAGTTCAGTTTGACTGCCGTTTTAAAAAATAGTCGTAAACAATCGGTTTGAGTAAAAATAGGTCTGATCTGATGTTGTAAGGTTAATATTAGTTTATTTGTACACACATGTTTTGTTAAACGTCTATTGAAAATTCAATGAAGCATTCAATTTTCATTCAGCTTAGAAAATAGCATAGGTAAAAACTTATTAGATGGGGGTACAAGCAGGCATCCAAAAAGTGTCTTTAAATGCATAAGCAATGAGTAGGTGTCCAAAAAATACAGCCAGTTTAACTTAAATAGAAAGGCCATAGGTTTTCATAAAAACAGGAAGTTGAGTTGCCGTTTAGCTTGAAGTAAAGACAGTTTGTGTCCATCAGTGTGCAGACTAGTTGATAAAAATGTTTTTCTTTCGCCTGGTGTGTGTTTGCGCCAGCGCTTCTTTTCGTTGTCCTAAAACGTTTGATCCAGTGAAGATACCTGCTACATACGTAAACAGTTACATGAAAAACGGAAAATTTGACAGTCATGACTGTACAGATGAATTGGCTAAACCCTTGGATGAGATCTTTCCTAATTTGGAAAACTTGGTTACTCCTTGCTGTAAATCTTTAGAGTTAGACGATGGAATTAGTTGTGACTTAGGTAATTAAAAATTAAATTTTGCAGCAAAGGTTTAGATTTGTTCAACCGTTCAAATCAATCAAACCAAATTAAGCTCCAACTTCACTTATATTTGAAAATAATATGTTTTCGTTAAGTTTAGTATTTGAATTTTTCAATTAGCGACGCATCATTTCTTTTTTCAAAATCATCATTCTTTTATACTTTCAGGGAATTTGGAAAACAGTGAAGAAGCTAATGTTGATGACGCCCCACAACTTTCTAGTCTCATTATGCCTCCACTGCCACCACCGCCACCGCCGCTACCACCATTACCACCGCAATTTCCCATTGGGCCGTCATCTGTCGAACCATGTAGCACACCATTAACTACTACTCCTTTTGGAAGGACATTGCCTGAATCATCCAATCACAGTGGAGTTGAGTTTCCTCGTAGGTATTCGCATAAGTGTATAAATGAAATGAGCTTATCATATTGTTCCTTAGAGTTAACACTTTATATTGCACTGCCGCATTCTGACGGCAGCTATAAAGAGTGTTTAAGGTTGGATGAATAGGTAAAAGACAGAAGCTGTTTAGATTATTAAAAGCTTAAACATTTTGCTTTTTTGCAATAGTAAATGTCGATGTTTTGTGAGCATAAAATTAGAGTGATACGTGCCTGTTCTTGAAATGACAGAAACTATTATCAAGTTTGTGAATGGACTAAGTAGTTAGGCACTATTATTTGTGGGAAAATTTAAAAAACTGCCAGGTGTGTTAATACCAATTTTTCTATTATCTTTGTCTTGGAATTTTAAAAACATGTTTATGACAAAGAGTATTTTTATATTTAGGTCAAAATCCTCTCGTACCGGGTGTACCAGTTGGTGCCGCGCTATTTGTTCGAGCAACTTTTGTGGTCATGATTTGCTGCCTTTAGATCAAAGAGACAAGAAAGCGGAACGTCGATGAGCAAAATAATGAAATTCCACTCATAAATTTTTCAGCTGTTCATGAAAGAATGGTCGCATAGTCCAGTGCTCTTTAAGAAATAGGGTTTTGAAGAAGCTAAGGTTCGTTTCAAGAAAGAGTGGGAAATAAAATTTCACCAAATTTGTCATAACGAAATCAAAATGGCATCTATGATTTGTAATCTAAAAACAGTTCCATATATTCTTTACTTTAAAATTGAATGAAAAGGTCAGAATAATTTTAGTGTTAAGTTGTATTAATGCGAATGAAATGTATATGGTTTGTCAGTTAATTGTGTTTTTATTTTGTAGTATTTTTGTTAATGACATCAGTTACCTCTGCTAGTTTTTTTGGACAGTGTTTTGACATGGTTCTACTGTTAATTTGTTTGAAATCTGTTTTGATTAATCTTGTTATAATTCGTAATGTTAAATTTTTTTCAACAGTCTACAATTCCTGTTTACATTATTGGCATTTGTTTAAGTTGTATATATTCGGAATACATTATTGGCATTTGTTTAAGTTGTATATATTCGGAATATGATTCCTTTTCATATTCGTATGACTGTTTTGTAATTGTATTCTTCAATTGTATCCATTATAATCAAATCTTCGTGAAATGTACAATACATATATAATATACACAGCAAGCCTTTATCGGTCGTTACTATTACTGTAGTTTCATGCATGACATACGCAATTGTTTTCGCACGATTCCCTGTTTTGTTCAAATCTAAAGTTCATTTTACCTTTACAAGAACTGGTACGGATAATTTTATCAACTTCACGAGATTATTAGGGTATAAAAATTGGTGTTTAAGACGCTCGATTCAAAGTGTAATTTTATTCAGCTAGCAGTGATCCTATTTGTTGTGTTATTCTTACAATTAAATGTAAGTTCAAGTTACGTAAACTAAAATCAGAAATAATCAATTTAGGGTATATCATTAAGGAGATGGGCTATATAAAGCAGTTTCCTGTTCAGAACGTATCTGCTCTTCTATAGGATTGAAAAAGAGTTTGTCCTTATAATCGCAAACACAGAACCCAACGGTAACGTTGATTCCGTTAACTACAACTGCAATTCAAACAGCATTAGCCAAAGCATTAATTCAAATGTTTAAGATATAAGGTGCCAAAATAGGACAGATAAGCACAAACTCCTGTTACTATTCTGGTTAGAGAAGTAAATTTAACGGGAGGTTAAAGACGGATTTCTGGAACAATGAAAGACAAGTGTGAGTCAGCTAGAGTGTACCATGTTGAAATAGTCTAGTCACAGTCTTGCTTATGATTTTCCATTGGCGAAAATTGATTTCGGTATGTGCTTTGTCTAGATGGTGCCCACTTTGGAAACAACCGTAAGAAGAGTTATTGCGAAGCAGCTGTTCGTCTTAGTGCTAAGTGATCTTGTGGAGACTGCAAAAGCAATTCTTAACATAGTTCCGTGTGTTGAAATAGCATTTCAACTAATGCGCGAAGTTCACTTAAGTCGAAAATGGAAGTCTTCAAAGTATATTGTGATCGAAAAACGTTTCAATAGTCCAGCATTATGGTTCCACGATCCCAATTGATCGGAAGGCATAGGTTTCTGTCGTATGACTAGATTCTACAACGACGCAGCAATGACAGTAGTGACGGCCTTATATCCTAACACTCATAAAGCTCATAAAGTCTGTATTGAGCTTTTACATTCACATAACTCACTTACAGCATTTTGCACTGCAGGTCAAGATACAATGCTTGTTAGGGTGGAAAAGCTCAAAATTTGTATACTACTTGATCAGGACACCGAAAGCATTACGTTAAAATCCTTAATTCAACCAGCATGCTATTATATTTTTGGAGGTCTGTGGACTCACGTGGTGAAGGATGCAACGGTTAAATTGTATACTGTCAATTCTAGATTCGAAAATTTTACTACTTTTCCCTCATTGTTGAAATTGCAACATCATTCCGCATGGATGCTTGGTTACCTCAATTTTTCCTTCGATACCTGGTCCTTAGTGAGTCTGCTGGAAATTTTTGAGCGAAGCATTCTGCAGTTGCTCAAATATTTAAGTGTTTCTCGTGATCATAGTAACAATTTTCAGGCAGTATGCTGCGTTATCTGTCATTCTCCAAAAATGTTTTCACGAGAGGAAGACTTTATTCAGCACCTGCAGAATTACCATCCTGATAAAGATTCCAGCTTTGCTTTTGACAACGAAATTTGTTGTGTGGCATGTGGTCAAATATTAGAGAATGGAGTTGAACTAGACATTCACTTACATCTGGGTCATGGTATTGATTTGGCGAAAAACTTGAACGGTAGTGAAATAATTTAAATATGCAATTAAAATAGATGTTTTGCTAAACTTTCAGTTGTTACCCTCCATTCCTTTTCATTTCTTTAATTTGACTTCATAACTTTTAAGCTTATCTAAATTTTCCTACTTAAAAACATATGTCTGTGTTCTCAGGTCCTTAAGAGCGGAAATTGGATAAGTCGCTTCATTATAAACAGGGGGGCCGCGTATTCATCAGAAATTTGGAAGATGTGGATTTGTGGAAGATTTCATCCATTTCCATCTCTGTGCCTCAGGCGGAGTTTGCTGGCTGCGATGACGTTTAGAGTAACGTTTATAGCAAACTGCCACACATAGTAATAATCCAAAACCCCCACAAGCAGAAATCGATAGTATAATGGGGAGCAAAGTGTTTGCCTATAAAACAGCAAAGTCATTGTAAATTTACAGTTTATCAGCATATTGTCGACTCTGATGTAGCTCTTTACGTTCAAAACTAAAACACTTTCCATAGCGGTCCATGTGCTCAACCTGGAATTCATGAAAATATTTGCTTCCAAATCCAGCTTTAGAACAGATTTACATAGTGTTGAAAATTTCTTTTATGTCTTTTTCAGTATTCAATGTGAAACTACGCAAAATCTCTTGAAATACCCTTTTATTTAGACAAAAAACTTGCTATCAACTGAGATTTCTCCCTGTGCGTACACAGTTTTGTGTTACAAACATATTGGCTATAAAATTTTCGAAAAGTTTTGATGAAAGGTAAAGAGTTACAGCATCCAGTAGTGTCATGTCGGAACTGAAGGACCCTACCATTTCTGAACGCGTTGTTTGCACCGGGGGCCTAGTGGCGAAGTGTGCCGTTGTGGTCCGAACCAAGAGTGCGCCTGCGTTAAATTCCAGTTTTATGGGATGAAGGCCTCAAATCCAGAATTTCCATCGCCTGATCGTTCCAGAGGCAATTTGCTCCTATTTCGAAACCATGTGCTGAGCCTTCAGAAAAAGTTACCGGAAATTTTACAAGCTATTTTGGAGCTTGAGAAACATATTGCCACAGGGCAGCAAACAGCTCTTGAGAGCATCTCTCAGAAGCCAGAATCAGTACGCAGGAAGCCGAACGTGTCTGATGAAGGGTACGACGAAGATGATATCATTCCGTTTTCCCAAAAAGATGTCTGGAAAGAGTGGGAAGCAGTCAAAGAAGCTTAGCGGGAGAAGCTTCATTCTAAGTGAAGTAGAGGAATCAGATGGCCATGAATCAGATGAAGGCAATGGTAGGGCAGTGCCAGCTCTTAAGAGAACCTATACAATGAAACGTGAATTCTAAACTGTTTAAAATTAAAGCAACTAATTTATCGAAAGCATACAACAGGATGAATAAAACACTCATCGCTTCTTTAAGCCTGTAATATGAAATGAAACATTAATACAGAAATTTCGGGCTTCTCCATGTGAAAGCTTACCGCACAAGTATTAGCAGAAACATACATCTTTGACAAATAAATACCATACTAGTGTTTGAATTAGGAAAGTCGTGGATTAATATATCACAACATTGCTGAGAATTCGCTTTTTCAAACACTGTAGGCGTTTATAAATTAAGATACTGGATAGCTTTTGTAAATCTAACTTATAATTCTAATTCTGAAAGAATTTCAAAAGAGTTGGTCTCCCTTGCATTTTGAATGAAATTAACTGTCTAGTATTTTAGAAGATCGGTTACTCGAAACTAGATAATGTTATATAGTTAAAAAGACCTAATCATCAACCATGCAGTGATGTATTACCGCACTACTTGCCTAGCTAACTTTATAAAATTTCAATTTATCGAAAATGCTTGGTTTCGCAAAATATCAGCGTATTATGCATATGCGATGAGAGCTTTCGCCGAGATTTATGTTTTGAACATATTACAGATTTAATCCACCAGGAAGCGTTCAGTGTCTTGCTCTTGATATTATAAATTCAGGATTTGGGCACAAATATGGTTTTAAACTAAATTTGCATAGAACGTAATGAGCTGCGGTGTTAAAGGCAACTTCAGGTGCATACAGGAGCTTTATTATATATATATATATATATATATATATATATATATATATATATATATATATATATATATATATATATATATATATATATATATATATATAATAAAACACGTGCAAGGCATTTATGGAACAACACCTCTACCATTGGGATGCCGCAACTAAATAAAAAGTGCAAAACTTAAGCACCACACTATTGTTTCATAGTCATGGCAAATTTCATTTGGGAGTTCATAGTAGAAGTGTGCACCCTTGGGAGGGAAAATTGAACACGGAACTGGAGGCGCCACGATCGAAGGAGCGAAACTTGAAGGTTGCAAGCGTCGTCCTGAAGGTATCTCATAAAAGCTGTCAGATACAACCCGATCAGCTCCACTTTTAACCAGAGCGTTTTCAGTCATTTGTAATGGTTCAAGTTGACATTGTGATACTTTTGAAGTTATTAGAAACAGCAAAAATAAACATAGAGCACTGATAAACCCTCCCGCAATACCGGTAATAAAAATTTGTTGCAAACATGATAGCATCCTTACATTTAGGTTAGACTCCGTGGTTGTTTTCGGCAAATCATTGGAGGTAGTTGATACCAAACTGATACTGCTGTAAACAAAGTTGGTAGTTGTTGTAACGAGACTGATTGAACCGGTTTTGGTTCGGTCAGCGTCAGTTCCTCCTGTATCAACGTATGTGTTCGGCGTATGATCTGTGGTAGTTGAAAAAGTTGAACGGTCTGCAGAAGTCGAACTTTTGTCGCCTGTAGTTGTTTTCATAGTAGAAGTAACGAGGTGCTGTGTTTTACTGGTTGAACTCGAGTCGATATCACAAAATTTGTTATGAGTCACTCTAATTTTCTGTCCAAATGGTTGGTTCAGGTTTATACACGCCGTCGTATCTTGATCACATAGTTTGTCAAAATTCATTTGAGGGATTCCTGTTAAAAGGTTAAAATATCCAGAAATGGTTATATGGCAATTGCTGAAAAAATTAATGGTGGAATAGACTTCAACGTTTGGGGGAAACTTAGTTTTCGACGACGGCAAAGCAACAACAGCAAAATTTGACTAGAGCAATCAATCAACTTGATTTGATGAAAGCATTCGCAGCTTGCAAAGCATGGAAATTGACCTTGACCTAAAACAAAAATTATTATTTTATATAACGATCATATATGTACTTTATTTTAGGATAATTGGATGCATCTTCGTCTGCAGATTACAGTTCCTTTTTTGGTTTGGTTGATTCAGCTACCGTTAGATTCAGACGCAATGGTGTACAAATGTCCTACATGTACAGCAGTAAGCAGCAAGATCAAAGCACTGAAGAATCATTTTATAACTGAACAGTCGGAGCAAGATCTGGCGGCTCTCGTAACAGCATTGGAGCCTATAGGTCAAGGTTACTATAGGTCCTATAGGTATAGGTTACTTGGGTAAATCAAACGGAATAAAGTCAATATGAAAGAATACAGCACAATCATAGTAAATGAATCTGTAATTAAAAGGTTATACATTATGAAGCTAATCTAAATCACTGATATGATGCTTTATGCCGTTGAAATAGCCATTGGACAAAAATCGATAGTATAGTTCAAAACTTTATGTGTAATTACTTAGCTGTAAGGACGGGAGGGGAGGAATACAAATGATCCAGATTGTACTGTAGAAGGCATATTCATTGTGAACAAAGCCAGGTCAACTGAAACTGTAAAAGTTCTGAAAATATTGAATATCTCCAAAAGCTACTAGCAGCCTGCAGCTCAACCAGGTTTTATTTGTTTCTAGCTCAAGTTATTACAGCTCGCTATATCCCGGCAACCTAAATTATCACAACAGATTAACAAGTATTTATGAACATTTAAATCTTTCAAGTCTACAGAAGTTATTCATTATTTTAGGCAATGTTCAACGTGATTTTGAGGCATACCAGCCGGTGGCATCATGTTCAGCAACAGAGTTTCATCTGGGATCAAACACAGATTGTGGTCAACCCAAGGGTCAGTGTTTCGTAATGATATGATAACAGGACTGTATTGATGCCTCCATTTTCTATCTTTGTGTAGTTTGACTGGTTTGCATTTGAATATTTCTGTAGCAGTTCATGTTTATGTACGGCCGCCACCCCCCCCCCCCTTCCCCGGAGACAGGGAGGTGAGGGGGGGGGGTGCTTGCGCAGCGCCTGCGCAGCGTCTATCGCCCGCGCCGTGCAGTTCGTTTTGTCCTTTTACAGTTACCGACAGACATGTTGGAAAGCAATATGGTTTGGGTCCGACAGACTGATTCAGAGAAAGAAGCTCTACTGCAACTTTTAAAAGATTATTCGTCTGAAATTGGGGATTTCACTGTGCACGATCAGGATTTCAGAAAAATCTTCAATTTTCCTGTTAATGCTTTTAATTCCGATGAACTGACTAATTGCATTCGTAATGTCTATTTAGAAGAAAAGACAGCTTTCAAAGTTAATCTTAACATTGGATATATCTTGCTAAACCGCAAAACTGGACAATTTCGATATTTTTATCCCAGGGAAAATACCAGAATTTTTCCGAATCCAAAGACTGTGTCCAGCGAAAACTCAGTGGAAAAATTCTGAAAATTTTTAGACACTAGTGAGCTTCCCGAAAAGTTATGCAATCATGAACGTGAAGGCAGCGAGTGGACTTTTGTGCAAGCCGCTAATGTAAAATATCATAGCTTATCCTATGAACTATCCAATAGAGGGGGGGGGGGGCAAATCTCAGTTCGCTAGTTCCTCCATGTTACAGAAGCAAAGTCGGTAGAAAAGTGCTAAAAGTAGTACCTAAAAGTGATTCATTATGTTTCTGGAGAAGCTTGGGTAAATCAAAGCGAATTCAGCGCTCTGAGAGAGGTCCCAAAGTTTTGTTAAACAAATATGAAAACAATTTCCGATAAGAATCTAACTAGCGTCTGTTTGTCAGAATTATCAGAAATTGAAAAAGTTTTTAATTGTAGATTGTATGTGTATACTTGTGATGAAAGCGGTTGTAAAAAACAACTTATACGGAAATGCGTTGACAAGTTAATTGCCGGTAAAAGAATTAATCTCCTTCTGTGGCAGTCTCAATTTTCGTATATACCAAAATTAACATCATTTTTCAAGTGTGTCTTATGCAAGGAGTGTGGGAAATTCTTTTCTTTTGAAACCAGGAAGAAAAATCGTAAGTGCTACAAAGTTCGCCAAATTTACAAACGGGGACTCTTTAAGCCTCTACTTCACATTCAGGATAAAATCAATCAATTTGGCATAGCAGCTGACAGAGAAAGTTAGTTAGAAAGTTAGTTAGAAAGACAGAAAGTCTTCATAAGCTTGCACCGCATTTTGCAGTTTTCGATTGCGAAAGTTTTCTTATACCGGTTGGATCAAATCTACAACAGTCTCAATTGACACTTACTCAGCGACATGAAGTCTGTGCTATAGGTGTTGTTTCGAACATCCCAAGTGCTACTGAAGTTAAAATATTTCGTGGAGAATCATGTATCAAAGAATTTGTTCAATATTTGCTGAAATTAAGCTCAATTTGTGAAAAGATTATTTCCGAAAATTTGCAAGACCTGTTAACTGCTCTTGACTGTGCTGAAACTAATTACGTAACTGAAAAGCGTGAAGGACTAGCAGCACGTGCTCAATGTTTGCGAAATGAGTTGCAGCAAATGATTCAAAAGTTACCAATTCTAGGGTTTAGCAGCTCTCGCTATGACATTCCGCTTTTAAAAAGGCATCTCTTTACCGAATTGTATTTGCAAGAGGAAAGTTTTCCTCAAATTATTAAAAAGGCTCAAGCCTACTTATCTGTTTCGACCCCTAGTCTAGTTTTTTGGACATAATGTCTTACATGGGAAGTCAACGATGTTCGCTTCGAGAATATATTAGAACTTAGACTTTTTGGTATTGCTGGTTGGTTACTAAATAACTCCTGGTTTCTGTAAAAATGCTGGTTGCTGTAAAACTGCTGTATACTTTAAAACTGTTGGTTTCTGTAAAATTGCTGGTTTCTATACAACCGCTTGTTTCTGTAAATATGCTTGTTTCCGTAAAATTGCTTGTTTCTGTAAAACTGCTGGTTTCTGTAAATCTGCTGGTATCTGTAAAACTGCTTGGTTCTGTAAAACTGCTGGTTTCTGTAAAACTGCTGGTTTCTGTAAAACTGCTAGTATCTGAAACTACTGTTTTCTCTATAACTGCTGGTTTCTGCAGAATTGCTTGTATCTGTAAAACTGCTGGTTTCTGTAAAACTGCTGGTTTCTGTAAAACTGCTGGTTTCTGTAAAACTGCTGGTATCTGAAACTACTGTTTTCTGTATAACTGCTGGTTTCTGTAAAATTGCTGGTTATTGTAAAGCTGCTGGTTACTGTATAGCTGCTGGTTATTGTATATTAAATAATAATTGTAATAATAAATTAGTAATATTAAATTTATTTATAATATATGATTGAAGTTTGTTTACAACTATATTCTTATTTTCCGTTTAATCATCGTGTGTACACTGTAGTCTGCAGTCTACTTGTTCTTTTGTATCTGTCGACTCATGAGCTCCACCTCCGTCCAGATTTATTCGAGGAACACTGACAAACTGTTTACGCGTAAACAGGTGTCTGAGCCGCGTTAGCAAGGTATTGAGCCTGCTCTGGGTTCACAGCACAAATCTTTTCAAATTGAGAATTAAAGCCAAGCCAATGTTCGATATAATCTAGTGACACAGATCCGGTTGGGTATGAATGCCAGCCGAGTTTATGCAAATTATTTGTCTTCCACTGGAACAATTTTTGCATAGACTTTGAAAGAAACAACCACAGGTCGTGGCCTAAATTAACGAAGTAGTAGCTAGACTGACTAGTAGTCGTATTAAAATAAGCAATCTCCTTTGGGAAATATTTATCACCAATATTAAATCCTTCAAAAGCAACTAATAACATCAAAACTATACAAAACAAATGGACAAATTTTTAAGAAGGTTTGCCTTTTATAGTCCGCTGTAATCACTTAGGTAAATATAATTCTGGCCAATTGCCACATTCCTTGAAAACATTTGTAATTACCCTGGCCGAGGAGGGGCACTGTTGTCTAGTATTACAAATAAAATATCCATATCGTTTGCATGAAATTGTTTTAGAGTAGACATCTAATAAATTGTTTGGTGTGCCAAACATTTGACTTGAGAATGTTCGGAGCACACCCATGTCTCTAGGTTGACTAAAGCAAACAATGAAGTCAGCAATTTCTAGTTGCAGTTTTGTAATGATGTCCGTTTCCAAACATATTATGAGTGGTCAAAAAGCATCTCAAATTTTTATGATGAATATCTGTGGTGAATATATTGCTTAATGTTTGATTGTTTCCAATGCCATGACACAAATCATCTAGAACAAGAACATTTATCTTTCGCTTATCAAAAGAATCATTGTCATTCAAATATGTCTCCTGGAAACGTTCATAAAATTCAACTTCAGTGGTCTTTGGCACTAGTTTTAAAATGCGAGCTTCGGTGTCTGCGTCTCTGCGGCCGGACATCCATACCAATTTATCGATAGAACAATCATTGTTTGTTAGCTCAGGCCAATTCGACAAAAAATTCAAAATGAATGTAGTTTTTCCTGACAGGCTCATGCCAACTAGAATGTCTCCAAAACAGCCAGTCCATGCTACGTCACTCCAGTCTATAACACTATTCAGAATCCAAACCACCTCAACTAAACTTTTGTGGCAGCTTAATTATTTATATGCTGTCTTTTGTTATCATACCACGCTAAAGAATTACTTATGACTGCTGTTTTCGCAACAGCTCTCACGAATAAGTCCCTATCATTAAATGTTCTAAATTCTAACAGGTTGATGACAATCGTATTCAAACCATGTCCTCTCGACAATGATAAAGAAAGTAAATACAATATTGACCGCAACATACAGACAGGGGCCCTGAATTCTATTTACGCAAAATTGAATATCAGCATGCTGTTCTAAAATTTTTCTTATTTGGCTGCGATACGATTGTGGATTTTGAGCTAAGCTGTCAAATAAAATACAACTGTTTTCACGGAACGCAAAAGCAATCCAATGTTCTCCAGGATGCTCACTAGGTTGAGTATTAACAACCAATGACATTGGTATTCGAAAGTCATTTAAATTAGGTATTAAATCGGCTGCATAAACACCCAAAAAAGAATTTTTAATATTTACATCTGTCTTACAAATTCTATCAATGGTAACATTATCCATCTTAGGTCACGTAATCAATTACGACCTGTCTATCTGCAGTTATTTTAATTTCCGATTGATAAACCAGAACAGCAATTAAAACTATAGGTAGATCAATTCCTCCAACTTGAAATGATACTTTTAGGTTGACTGTTCCTGATGAGTTGACTGTTCCTGACTCATAATGATAATAATAATAATAATAATAATAATAATAATAATAATAATAATAGCAATAGTAATAGCAATAACAGTTTTCCTGCTGTGCAGAAATGTACCCTTGATAGCTGTTTCTGAAACTTCAGCAAGATATAGCTTTGGCTTTGAGGAGCTGAAAACATTGCTTGTGCTTCCGCTCTGCTCAGGATTCTCGTCTAAATGGACATACAATGTAGGGTACGTGTATACATTGCTTCCTTATACTCTGTACACGATATTTCAGTGCACTGAACGTTAGCGGGGGTCGGGGAGGTGGAGCCCCCCAGTTGTTGAGAAACTTTTAAAAATTAAAAAAATTTTTGTCCGAAAACGTTGAAAACGTTTGCTTTACGGTAGTAAATTTTATTCATGTGATGTCCACAATTCTGAAAGGTAATTGTATTGAATATGCAGCCCCTAATGGTGCGAACTAAACTGATACCCAGATAAAAACAAGCGCAAAATATAG
This sequence comes from Trissonchulus latispiculum, assembly GCA_030248195.1. Classification (NCBI taxonomy): domain Eukaryota; kingdom Metazoa; phylum Nematoda; class Enoplea; order Enoplida; family Ironidae; genus Trissonchulus; species Trissonchulus latispiculum. The sequence continues at coordinate 15,269 of JASAND010003797.1, forward strand.
ATACATAGATATCATTGAGCCGAAGGCCTAAAAGTTTTTGAAATGAAATGAATGAATAAAAATGAAAAAATGAACTAATATAAATTGTCTCGTTCAAAAAGATTTTAGTGTGCTTTTTAGTGCTTTCAAAATTTTGTGTGCTTTTTTAAAAAAATGTGAGAAAACACAATAAAAATACACTGATATATGTGCTTTGTAATAATACTAATGTCTTGTCTTAATCGCACACTAAGTTGTGTGAATTAGAAATAACAGTTAACTTTTATTCGAAGTGTGTAGATTGTAGTTGCAACCTGTGAAGTATTCGGTTGTATTAACATTATGTTAAAAAAGAGGTTGATCACGAGTTCTACTAGTATCATTACGTAATACGTATCCTTATTAGTATCATTGCAGTATTATCATACATGGGTAAGGTCTCTCTCTACAGTGTGTACCAGAAATTCTTTTGCGCTGTTCCCCTAAGCTCAGTAGGGTCGGAGGGCGAGTTTGGTAACGGCACTTCGTAGTAGTTGTAGTAGTTGTAAATACACACTGCACACCCCTTTTTGCATTTTCCACTCCGATTTACTCATTTTACAGAATAATGCGCTTGCTAATCTGTTTGCAACGTACACGTTGTTGTAGAAGTGAAATGTTACGCTCTAATTATAACTTGTTTCTCTTAAAATGTTTTGCTGACTGCCCTTGATTTTGCTTGTGCACTGCACAGTCCCCCAGAAATGAGGGTGTAGCTGGTACAGGCTCGGTGTATCCCTTGTACACGTGTTTTGGTTATAGTTATAATTATAATTACACAAATTTAGTATCAGATAAATTTTTTTTGGTGAGGGCTCGACACCATTTAAGCTCTTCGTGAGGCCTGTCAGGTGTTTCTCTCCGCAGACCGCAAACGGACAAGAGGCGGAGAGAAGAAGACTACGGATAGAAAACGTAGTCCCCAAGCCAAGCCGGCGTACGGTTATTGCAGTCTCGCCCAGGGCAACGAGTCTTGTATTTTCCAACACAAGTTGCCCCCCGCATACCTATAGAGACTAGGATGGCAGAAACCTAAAAATGCCCACTTGGAAGGCAAATGGTGAAAAACTCTGGCTGCAGAAAAGGGTCGGAGGGGAGGCCAAGTCTCAGATAGAATAGTTAAGAAAAGTCCGCTGCTGTCAGGAGTACCATTTTAAAGATTAATTTGTAAAAAAGAACTAAGTTTGACTGAGCAATAGAGGCTTACTGCAGTTGTCAATTAAAGTTTGAGCATAGATTAGAGAATTAGAAGAGTTTTTATCCGGCATGTTTTTGGATAAGTGAAATGGAGACGTTTACTGCAGTTCAATGGAATTGTAGAGGCTTAGCATATAAACTGACTGAATTTAAAGATTTCCTGAAATCCAGAAAAGCTAATTTGGCCTGTATTCAGGAGACATTTTTGACTGACAACTATACACCCTCTTTCCCTGGTTACACTTTATTTCGCCTAGATCGGCCTACCCATGGCGGAGGTCTGTTATGCCTGGTGGACACCCGTTTTACCTGTCAACTTGTTCGTGAACAGTCAGATGGAGGACTGGAATATCAGGTTCTGGAGGTATCTATTGGAAAGACAATTTACTCTATTGTTAATCTGTATGCCCCACAAACCTCCGAGCTGGACTTATCAATTTTGAACACTTTTAAAGGTCCTGCAATGATCTTCGGGGATTTTAACGCGAAGTCACAAAATTGGGGATATGGTGACACTAACGCTAGAGGAGTTATTGTGGGGGACGTGGCGGAAGAATATGGGTTTGTCATAGCACAAGACTCCGTAAAGTGCTGCAGCTATATCTTTGGAAAAGATTCTGATGTACGCTATAACCCCGATTTGACTCTCTTGCGTCTCCCTGAAACGATAGAGTGGTCGTTAAGCGAGGGCGATAGCATGGGTTCTGATCACAAGAGCTTAATCCTATCCCTTAGAACTAACTTAAATCACTCACCTAGATATTGCCGCCCTCTCCTAGACAAGTGTGATTGGAAAAACTTTACTTTACAGTTGGAAAAGGACTTGCGCGGTCGTTTCCCAGAGCTAGAGACCGTTGCTGATCCTTGTTGGCTCTATAATGAGCTGGTCGATGCCATAAACAAGGTTGCCAGTGGATCCATTCCATTTGGAAGGCCGTCTTCCAAGCCAAGACTATTTGGTTTGTCCATAGCCGCCAAAAAAGCCGTCGCTATTAGACGACGGGCATTGTCAATCTACCTGAAAACAAAGACCAGCAAGGCCAAAACAGCTTACAACTACTATGCTGCTAAAGCCAGAAGAATTATACAAAAAAGACGGAAGGAAGTCTGGTCTCGGCATCTCTCAAAATTAAGCCTTCGCCAAAAGCCTCACGAAGCGACCAAACTGTTTAGAAGGCTACGTGGGCAGGGCAGTTCCGAAAGCAACCAACCAATAGAAGATTCTAGTGGAGTGTTGCACTACAACCATGGGAAGAGGGCAAAGCTACTGTGTGCCCATTTTTCTGGAGTGGGTTTTTCTCCGGGTGATACCGAGGACCCAATTCCTGGCCAAATTAGGTACGACTCATTGCCGGAGGGTCCTTATCATAGCTGTTTTGACCAGGAACTGTTGATGGAAGAATTGGACTTGGCTTTAAAGACTTTAAGAACCAGCACTAGTCCAGGAAAGGACCGTATTTGTAATGCCTATCTGACTCATATGGGCGGCTTCGCCAAGAAAGTGACTCTTTACCTGTTCAACCTAATATGGAATACCGGGGTTATTCCAACAGGTTGGATGAATGGGATAGTTCGACCTGTTTTAAAACCTGGGAAGAAACCTACTGCTGCAGTTAACTATCGTCCTATATGCTTACTTAGTTGTTTGAGTAAGCTGATGGAAAGAATGATAGTGGGAAGACTAGTCTGGTGGCTCGAATCCAACCAACTGATTGCCAAAGAGCAAGCCGGGTTCAGAAAGTTCCACTCCTGTGTGATGCAGGTTTTACGGTTAGTTATGGCAGTTCAGAGAGGGTTTGATGCAAGAAAGTGTACCGCTGCCGTTTTCCTTGACCTGGCCAAAGCGTACGACCGGGTTGATAGGGATCTGTTAATACTGAAACTCAAGAAGCTAGGAATCAGTGGGAAGCTGCTGAGATTTTTAAGTAGCTTTCTGGGAAAAAGAACTATTCAGGTACGCGTTGGTAACCTACTATCAACCCCAAGAGTTGTGAAGAAAGGAGTTCCTCAAGGCAGTGTTCTTAGCCCCATTTTGTTCCTGATAGTGATGAATGACTTACCTTCGGTTGTATTCAACTTTCTAAAGAACTCTTACAGCTATTAAAATTGGGAAGATCTTCCTATGGCTCAGGTGGGCGTAGGGATGTTCGCTGATGATGTTGTCGTCTGGGTCACTCACGAAGACCAAAGAGCTGCTCAGGGAATCCTTCAAGGCGCGTTATCAGCTGTTGAGCACTGGGGATCCTCGAACAATATGGAGGTCAGCATTGAAAAGACCTTTGCAATCCTCTTTAGCCGTCGTTATACTGACCAACCGACCCGACTGCTGCTGTGTTTGCAGGGTCATGATCTCCAAGTCGCTAAAAGTGTGCGGTACCTGGGTCTTCATCTTGATTCCAAACTTACTTGTAGATACTTGCTTAACTGAATGTGGCCAAGGAGATAAATTGAATCTATAAAATAAGTATACATAATTACAGATAACAAGTTGTGCTGCGCTGGTACTATTGTTGACTTTTTGATACAACTTTGAGTGCAAACTGATAATAAAAATTTGTGCGCAAAGGTTTGGAGAAAAACGTGAGAAATAGGCATATGATTTCTTTATGAGTAATGGACTATTCCCAGCGACAGTTACAGTTGCGGTAATCAGTTAGCTAGCATCGTGTACAATTTAATTGTATTTATATAGTTTTTCAACTCTTGACAAGTGATCATACAATCATACGTAAAATCAATTGACACTTTAAGGAGAGCATTGTTTGATCACATGTAATCTATGTAAAAATGCCTTTCTCAGTATATTGGCGGAAATAATTGGTGTAATGATAAGAAGGCTGTGTAGTGTGCTACAAATGTAAACAGACTAATGCAAGCAATATGGAGATTATTTTACATCGTTGAATATAGTTATATTACATAACTAAATGCTACATCCAGCTAGTATAGTATAGGTTTACTGCCGTGGGTGGAATATAAGCTGGGAGATATTCTTTATTCAAATTTTAGGCATGCAACCTTGCGTTTTGATGCTAAACTAAAGAAAATTTGTCAATATTTCAGTTGAAAATGATTTGTTTAGTTTTGATTCATAATTTGAACAGAGTTTAGGGGTTATATGATGTTGTCAATTTGTAATTTCCATTAGCTGAAAAGTTGTATATGCATATCGAGAATTGATTCTCGTAGTAGGAGCTGAACACCATGTCGTTAACATTTGAGGTTTGGGGTTAAACGCGCAGCTATTACTACTAATGAAAACGTGGAAGGTTTCCGAATGGTTCGTATCCCCTTGGAATCATTACGATTGCAAAGAACATTAATAGTTATGAACATTAACAGGTGTATAGCATATTGTTATTATTGCTACAATTATTAGAAAGTATATGAACTGAAACTATGTGTTTGTTCAAGTTGTAAATTGTTCAGTTAATATACAATGGAGTCCGGCTCATGGTCAGCTTAGGGTCCAAACGTCTATCTGAAACCATATCGTAAGTAAGAAGGCTAGTAGGTAGTAGACAGTAAGTAGCAATTATAAAGAAAGTTACAGTGCTGGCAAGCATACAGAAAAGTGAAAATGCTATCAAAGAAAAAGAAGTTGTAGTGGATAAATAAACCAAAGGTTTATTTCTCAATCACTCAATCACTCAATCACCAAAGGTACACAAGGCTTCTTCTTCTTCAGTCTGTGGTCCCGCAGCCCGCCACGATAGCTAATCTGCTTCTGGCAAATTGGGCACTTCAGTAATGCATGAGCATTTCGATCATGCTCATACAATCGTTAATAGGTATCGAATTTCCTGGGACACTTGGGACAAATGACAGGCTAAGGGCGTTTGGACGAATCAACTAAGTGTTTCCTCATCTCTTGGTGGCGTTGAAGGTTACTTGTGATGGTGTAGGACTTTGTACAAGTGGGATAGGGGCAGGAAAAAGAACGTTTGTACAAGGGCTTAAGGTCGGGGACTGCCTCGGGATCAGGCAGGGGCCCAGGGTCGGGCATTGGCTCAGGAGTCGGAGTCGGCTCGTCCAGCTTCAAAAACGACTCCCAGTCATGTTGGTTTAATATTTTGGAAAAAAGAAATTGCTTTCTCTCCTTCAAGAGCATGACCCTTTTTTAATACAATTGAGGTGAAGGGACGAAAAAGTATTGAAATTTTGTGTAAAAATTTAAATACTTTCACCGCAATGACTCCATCGGACACTTCACACCTGGGATCCTATTGATGAGCACCAGCAGCTTTCCAAGTTCAGACAGAGAAACACCTACCGATACCTTGGTTCCCATGTAACAAACATTGATAGATGGGAGTTGGAATTCATAGCGGTCCCGATTTGAGCTTTCGCGGCATAAGTCCAAGGGTTACAATTCCCTCTCATGACACCAGACAGCTGCTGAAGGTCCATGTAAGGTTTGACCTTCCATGTACTGTCAGCTACATGACCTGAGATCAACCCGTACCGTTGCTCACCAACGAGGTTATCCCAGATATTGCGAGGAGTGTATCGACGCCAATTGCGCTGACGAAAGAAGGAACCGGTATTTTCCACATCCTGTGTCTTCCCATTGTTCTAAACTTTAACTTATTTCCACCTACGTAAACAATTCCAAATGCACATATTCTTTACTTATGTTCAACTGTGTACACATAAGTATTTATAGATAACTATTTATAGTTAGTTCAAATTATCGTCAACATAACCAAGAGATACAGATTCCAAGGTATTTAAAAGCTTTGGTTTATCAAACGTTATCCGGAAGACCTTCTTGCTATAATGATTGGTTAGTTCTGCTGTTTCTTTATTCCTTCTTATGGAGAAATGATCCACTGTGGTAGTGCTTTCTGGGTGCTGCTTCAACAGCATTTTAATCATAATATCCGGGGTTAGAAGTGATTTATTTAGTGAGTTCAGCGAATCCCTTTAACCGTGTAGCTGCAAATGTTTTCTCCAGAGCCAGTAGCAATTCTATAGCCATAACGTTTCGGACCTGTTGACCAAAATTCTGTCGCGACAGATCCTTCCCCATATGCATCAGAAATCTTTTAGGTCCCCCAGGTAATCACCTTCCTCAGGATCTTTTTCACCTTTTCTCGAAATGAAAATGACGCTATCTGTGTCATAGCATAAAACTCTGGTTTGCAGTTCATGGAGATATGTTTACAGTTTCAACCGTGCATACGCAGTTGTAAACGCAGCAATAACCACGTTGTTGAAAGGAGATGGAATCTGATGTGTCGAAGCTGTTTTATATTCGATGAGCATCATATTTGTCCCCATCATGAGGCCATTTGTGACTTCAATATTTGGGTACATTAGATACTTCACCAAAGTTTCATTTGTTAACGCAGACCGCCTGAGATTTTCCTTCTTGTTGTGCAAATTTTCCCTAGAAACTGAAACGAAAATACAGCGTTTCTTATAGCTGAAACAAAAACATTAGATGTCTTTTTAGTACACTTTACAAAAATAATCAAAACGTAACTAAAGAGTAAATGATTATACCTGTTCAAAAGTAATTTTCCGTATGTTCGTTTCCCTGGATTTGAACATATGTTATCAGTTTTAAGATCGATGTCTTCTTTTTCCTTCCAGGCTGAAATGTAGGCTGATTTATCATCTTCGGTGACTATTCCAGAAGGAAAACCACTTGCTTCGACTTTGATCTTAAGAAATGTGTTGATGAAATCTTTGAATAAATCTGCGCTTCTACGTTCTTCATCCCAATGCCACACTTCATGGATTTGAACAACCTTATTACCCAATGCAACGGCTGCTTTGAGTTCTTCAGAAACCCACGTCCCACGTAAAACTCTTTCTGCATCCGCATGATGACAAGAGCCATTTATGTTTTCTTCGACACATTTAGAGCATAAGGGGGAATAATAGTTTTTGATTAGTTTTCATTGGCAGCACAGGTAAGTATAGTTTTTGAGGAGCCAACACATCACACTCTATTAGACCAAAATAAGCATCGGCATTATCAAAATTAGAGGTGATCACCTCTGGAGCACCTACTGGATAAATGCAGGTTTTATTTACTGGTTACGTCTAAGTGACGTATACTTTTGACTTGTTTAGCTCTGTAATATAAATATGTTGGGCATACACGTTATTACTCCCCAGTAATAATTTCCTATTAAATTATTACTCCCCCAGTAATAATTTCCTAGGAAATCTTTACTCCCATTAGGAAATTTTTACTCCCCCGTAGTGATTTCCTAGAAAATTTTTACTCCCCAAAGTAACTCTCCACCAATGGGTCAGTGGGTAGTCTTGGTTCTCTGGTGTACAGTATAGCAAAAGGTGAATGTCCAGTTGAAGAGTATTTGCTCACTCGAAACGCGAAAAGGATTGGCTCCAACACATCAGGCCAGTTCTCAATGTTTTTCTGCAATACTTTTAGCATACTTGTTTTGATAGTTCTATTTTGGCGTTCCACTAGATTTATACATCCACTATCCACTAGATTTATTCCACTTTATACATCTTTTTAAAGCTTATAATCTGCACATTAACATGAGCTTACGAAACTAGCAAAATTGGCAAAAAATAGCAAAAAACTTCCGTCATGCTGACATCTGACAGACAGAATATAGACCAAAAATTTTTGAACATCGATTTCTCAAAACTGTAGAATCGGCCTAAATTTTTTCTTGTGCCATAATATGACGGACATGTGGGCCAAGGGAGATTTTTTTGGATTTGGCTCAACAAGTCTCAGTACTCCAGAAAATCCGGCAAATGCGCGATGTCACGAAATTTCGCTACTTTCTGTTCAGTTTTCTCACAAGTGGAGATGTTTTAGCTCAAACCAAGAAAAATGTCCCTCCGCAATAGGGCGAATTTTCATTCAGCCCAAAATCACGCGAATCCATTGGACAGTTTTTGAGAAATCAATGTTCAAAACAAAATAATCGCAATTTTGCCAAAATGGTTTTTCGGCGAATTCCCTAGCTTAAAGCAACGAACTCCAGCGAATAGGTATTGATAAAATGCATAATTGGACGGTGTATCGATTGAGTATAAATAAGCCGAAATTGTCCGTAAGATTTGGCAGTAATTTTGAAAAAACTGATTTCGTCAAAAATGGCCATTTTTTGACCCCAAAAATCGTTTTTGGCTTATACTGCCTTAACCATTAGAGGTAGCTCAAAAGTTGTAAAAGCAAAAATGTTCATTTTGGTGCCCTCTTTCCAGCCATAACAGTCAATCCGGTGTAGCGACTATGTACTGAGAGAATAAGGGCAAAAACTAAAACTTTCTTATCTTTAAACCTAAAAATTCGGGACTGGTCCCAAAATGTTAAAGAGCACGAAAATAAGGTATTTGGAAAGTTTCATCCACTTTCATAAAGAATTGAAGCTCGTAGGGTCGAATTTACACAAAGCGATACCAGCACCTTAAGGACCAGTCCAGCATTTTTAGGTGAAAAGATGAAAGATTTTTGATTTATGGCATAATACTCTCAGTAGCTAATCGATACATCAGATTGGTTGTTATGGATGGAAAGAGGGTACAAAAACGAACATTTTTGCTTTTACAACCTTTGAGCTATCTCTCAGGGTTAAGTCAGTATAAGCCAAAAATGATTTTTGGGGTCAAAAAACGGCCATTTTCGAAAAAATCAGTTTTTTCAAAATAACTGCTAAATGCTACGAACAATTTTTGGTTGTTTATACTCAATCAATTCGTTGCCCATTTTATTAGTGCCTATTAGCTGGGATTCGTTGCTTTAAGCTAGAGATTTGGCCGAAAAACCATTTTGGCAAAAACTGCGATTATTTTATTTTAAACAGCGATTTCTCAAAAACTACCCGATGGATTCGCGTGATTTTTGCCAGAATGAAAATTCGCACTATTGCGGAGGGACTTTTTCTGGGTTTGAGTTAAAGCTTCTCCAGTTGCGAGAAAACTGAATACAAAGTTGCGAAATTTCGTGTCACCGCACATTTCCCGGATTTTCCGGAGTATTGAGGGTTGTTGAGCCAAATCCAAAAAATGTCCCTCGGCCCATATGTCCTTCATACCATGGCACAAGAAAACATTTTGGCCGATTCTACAGTTTTGAGAAATCCATGTTCAAAAATTTTTCGTCTATATTTAGCCTGTCAGATGTCAGCATGTCAGAACATTTTTGCTAGTTTTGTGCTGATTTTGCTGGTTTCATAAGTTGATGTGAATCTGCAGATTCTAAGCTTTAAAACGATGTATAAAGCTCTTTCCAACTCTCAAAATTGAGAAAGTTATAGCGTTTCAAAAGAATCACGACAAAAGCACTGCACAAAAGGACACCACCACCTTAAGCTGTTCTTCTCGGTCATGTATTACCAGCAAATGAACCACTTCTTTAGTATCCTTCGTTGGTTTGCAATAGTACAATTTTCCATCTATTAGTTGATAGGATCTGCATTGACGCCTGAAGTTGGCTTTGTCTCCTTTGTTTCCAACACCGTCGGGATACTTTCTGTTTGCTAAGAAGCGAGTCACTGCAGAGAAATCCACATGCTTTCTTGATTTGATATGAACTTGGTCTTCGTCTGAATTATCGCCTGCTGTTTCCACAGACTCCGAACTCATTAGTTTAGTTGGAAGCAAGTCCCCAAGTAGAAACAAGTGAAATTTAGTAGTAAAAGTAATGAAAGTAATCAATCACGCTAGTCGTAATCAAAATTCTTATACAAGTTCGACGAAACTATAAAGTCCCGGATGCAATTTCAAAAATACTTTGGGGAGTAAAAATTTTCTAGGAAATTATTATGGGGGAGTAAAAATTTCCTAATGGGAGTAAAGATTTCCTAGGAAATTATTACTGGAGGAGTAAACATTTAC
>JASAND010003798.1:0-21135 GCA_030248195.1 Trissonchulus latispiculum
CTGATAACTAATGATGCAATTTATTATATAACGTGTTTCCTGAGGTAAACGAAGACTGATAAGAAATGACAGAAGTTTAATGGAGTTTCTTAGACTATAATATTGCAGATCCAAATGCAAACAACTCAAGCGAAGGTTTTGTAACGTAAATCTGGAGCTTCAACAGTAATAGCAGAGCTTGATCAAGGACAACTTTTGCACTTGAACAATAATATATAGGTCTACAAAGGAATATTGCCCCCTTTTGGGGCCAACCTGTTAATTTACAAGCACGTCTAAGAACAAGGATAATTTCAAACAGTTAATTCTTCCACACACTTTTGACATTAGTTTGTAAGATTTTGCTGCAAATCGAAAGATAATTATAAAATAACAGTAAATTTTTTTGAAAAATGTAAAAAACTGAATATTGAGCAAAACGTTATCGAAAAGTAATACTATTTTACTGAAAAATTCAAAGTCCTTCGTTATGATAAATAGAAAGATTTACGCGAAAACTACTTTTATTCACGACATATATTCGCAATTTCAGATCAAAGTAAGAAACTAAAAGGGTTAGGACAGAGACCATAAACTATGTAGCGGTAAAATTGCTAAACTTAACCCAAAACTGCGGTCCTGATGTCAACTGTTTTCTGATAACTATGCCCAGATAACTAATTTTTTTAAGAAAATGACAATTCCTTGCCCTTGGCGTTTTCACTCTCGAACTCGATAAACACTATTCAAGCTGCTTTCAAGTGGCACAAAATCACAGAATGGGATGATAAATCAACTAATAAGAAACTGAAACTTATTTTGAGCAACAACATTTATTTACGAAAGTGAGTTTTTGAGTTGTTGATCTTAGGAAAGTGGTTCGAAAACGGGAACCTTGTGTGTCGTGGATGTGGACTTGTATATGTACACATTCAAGTAATTTTTTGCAAAGTCAAACTCCTAATGTTATGCAGTCTGGCAGAAACGTAAGTGTTCTCTGACATCATTATAGGTAATCTAATGATCTGTGTGCAATTACTAGCCTCTTGAGTCCTTTCTTGATTCTTAGACCAGCCCGTTCTGAAGGTTTGAGTCTTTTTCTTCGGATGTAAGTGCTTCTGGGTTAGACTTGACCTATTTCCAGTACACAAAATATAGCCGTCTTCACTCTTCTGGCTCTATAACTTAAAAGTATGACCGGACCTTTATGAGTTTACATAGGTATTTTTCTTCAGCGAAACTTATTAGTGAATAAAAACCCGAACTTGTCATTCGTGTAATATCAGCTGGCATGCTAATAATTACAGTTCATCTCAGTGTAAATAGTGTGTTTAGAGATTTAATTGGAGTGTAAAAATTGGTGTGTGTCCTTTTTAACACACAAATAGCAGAAGCCCAAGTTGGCTTTTAGCATTCCGAAATGCTCATTTATTGGCGCGTATGCTTTAGCTACAGATTTATCTCTTCATGTGGATAATTAATTTTACTTTTTAATTAATTTTTAAATTTAAATTTTAATTTTAAATTTTAAATTCAAGTTGCCACTCTTTTCTGGATAAATTTTGTTTATGTATTTCTTGAATATCGGTGACTGATGGCCAATTTAGGAACCAGTATGATTGAAGTCCAGAACTTGAATACATTCTGGGCTTTTCTTAAATACTGCTGAATGTTTAGAATTTCGCGAATACATTTTCCATAAAATTCGCTGCTGCGATCGAATCCAATGGTAGCTCTCAAGACAAAGAAGGTTGGCAAAAACCGTACTGAGTTTATTTGATCCATCTTGAGGTTGTCTGGCAAAGAGCCAGTTTAGGACGTGGACAGCGAGAGCAGGGGCTGAATGGTTGAAAGATGTAGAATATTACATACTTTGTTGTTTCAATAAAATCGGCAGACTGTTCTTGACACGCCGATTAATGCAAATAGACTTGACGCGCAACTAAAATTGAAATTAGGAGGAAATTAAAATGCTGAAGCAAAAAACTAGGCTAAATCACGACTTTAGGATTAGTTGTCAGAGTTTTACTTAGATATAACTACATAGTTGTTAGTTTCTTTAAATGGATTCATGCATAATCCTGTTTTATTCAGACCTAAACTGTTGGTGATATTAAGCATTGGGTTTAGCATTTACACTCTGTCTCTAAGAGGCTCGTTCCTATTTGCTCTGCTATTTGCTGGGGGTTCTACTTAGTGTCGCGCACAACTCTCCAAGAAATATCAATAACCAAAGCGTATAACTTCAGCCGAGAGACCATCTTTTGTTATCCCACACCGTCAAGGAATCCATTATCCTAGACTCTCTACAGTTAAATCTTGAGAAACCAGCCTTCCTATACCCATCTTCAGTTCAATTGTAAAGACAGTTAGGTACCTTTCCAGCTTAGAAACTCCTTATTGACTACTCATTCACCAGAATCTTTCGTATCTTGCTGCCAGATTTACACGCTGTTACTCATCTACAGTAGCCACTGAAACGTTTATTTGAGAACCATGGAGTTTAAGCCACGTTATCTTTTTCTTGGCCTTCTAATACCTGAAATTCTTAGGATTAACAGTTTACAAAAGTGAATTCTAAAAAATAAAAGCCTCCGCTTGAGGCGCATGGGATTGTCGGCATCAAATGGTCAGAAATGTTTTTATAATTTAAATAACCGAGTATGTGTTAGCCAGTGGAGACAAGGTATTATCAGCTGTATACTGAAACACTTTCTTTCAACAACAGCAAAAAGCAGCAGTAGCAATAGCAGCGTTTCGGAGCTTAGCCTAGCTTAAACTGTTATAACGTAAGCTGAAGACGTCCCTAACCCTGCCAAGCTAACAGGCAGCCAGGCTGGTGAAGACTAACCAACGCGATGTATTTTCTGGTGGGCAAAGGCCAAACTATTGCAGACTTAACATCAAGTAAAATTAGATAGACTTGATCTCAGAAAATTTGAAATCATGCCGCATGGGGCGTCACACAACATACCAACAGTTATGTAAATACATTGTAATGTCGCAGATTTTGACAGAGTACCGTGCTGAATTTGCCAACAATAAATTGTTACAGTTGAAGACAGACTGTTATCAACTGCCTTTGAATCCGTTTATCTTTATATAGACATCAGTGCCAATTATGCATTCAGCCAAAGGATAAAGCTGGTATATCCGTATGGCCGTAGTGATGAATAATTTTATGTTCAATTGGATATATGCTTTTTTCACACATTGACTGCAGCACATTATTATGCTCATCTTGCCTTTTCTATTGCGCCTTTTTAAACTCTCTCGTTCCTACAATCACGGGTGGACGTTTGTACCAGATGACTATTTCACCCAGACAGTCAGCCAAGTTTTTATTCCAGGTATACGCCAAAATCTCTATATAAGTATTTCTGGAAATTGTTGAAGATAATTAGCACAATGGGGAACGAGCATTGTCAAGCAATAGTGGTTCTGTTAGTTATGACGCAATGCGATGCTGAGCTATAAATATTAACATTCAGCTGGGGTTTACCTTTACAAGCTAAATTCGCCTGAATTCTAAAAATTGAAAACTGAAATGAAAAGATTGAAAAGAGATGAAATCTTACAAGCGATAGACTGAATCACAAAATTAAACAGAGTATAAAATTAATCCTAGTCAAGCTATCGGTTTAGACCATCGATCAATAACGAATCATCCCCCGCCGGACTTTTAATTAATCTAGGTTTTTACATCAGTCAATCATAATCTTAAGTTTTATGTTTCAGGGGATTTAATCATTGGCGGTCTGGTTCCAGTTCATCTGAAAGGAAATGGAACCCCTTGTGGACCGCTTATGGAGGGTCGTGGGATGCATCGAGTGATGGCCCAGTTGTTTGCGCTAGAAACCATCAACAATAATCCCAAGTGGTTGCCAGGAATTAAGCTGGGAACTAGAATATTAGATACCTGTTCCCAGCAAAACTATGCCTTAAACATGTCACTAATGCTGGTAAGTAGCAAGAGCAATGGTCTCTGTCTTCCGCAGAGTTTGCACATTTTTGGTTTTTGAATTTATGAAATTAAAACAAAAACTAAATAATAATATCTTAGAACCCTTAGTACACTCTAAACGCACAGTAGCAGTGGTAGGTTTTTAATTAAACAGTTTAAATAAATTGAAACATAAATTAAGTTGAAACTACTTTTCGTTATTTTCCTCCTTCCGTTCATCATTCATTCATAGGTACATACAGCATACAAACAAAACTGGAGATACAGTGCTTTGTAATCGACGTGGAAATGTTTCATATTTGAACATTGATTTTGTTAGTGTATCAAATTAATTATTAATTAATCTAGGTTGACAGCATACAGATGGAAGGTCAAGCTCATCGATATGTTTGTCCAAACAGCAAAACCTTTCCACCAAAAATGAGAATATTACCTCTTCCACTGGCTGGTGTCGTTGGTGCTTCTTACAGTACCGTTACAACTATGGTAGGTAAAAAGTGATTACTGTTATAAAAGTAGATGGTAGTGAAATTGATCTTGATCGTATTCGAGTATTCGACATGTTAATTTGTCTGATGTTAGTTGTCTGTCGTTGTCTTATTTTCTGGTGTTCTGGCTCAAATACAAACTCTAATTACCACATATGGAAATAAAGGGGTAACAATGATTAAGTTACTGAAAAACAAAAGATTCCTAAAATTGGTCATAGAAATTGGAGGTCTTGCCAATTTAAGTTCAAAATTTATTGTTATTTCAGGTTGCAAATCTATTAAGGCTGTATCGTGTGGTCTTGGTATCCCCAGCGTCCACAAATCCCGATCTTAGTGATAAATTTAAGTATGACTTTTTTGCTCGAACCGTTCCATCGGATGTTTATCAGGCCCGGGTATTAGCAGATGTTTCTAAACATTTTAATTGGACTTACGTGTCACTGGTTTATTCCGAAGGAGAGTACGGCAGAATGGGTGCTGATAGATTCATTGAAGCTGCAGGTAACAATTGAATAATCCAATAAACCAATCCACAAAACATGTTTATAGCTTTATTGCAACCAAATCAACAGTTTGGTTTAAGTTATCTGTGAGTTTTCAAATTAGAAAAAATGTTTTTTTTGAAAAATTTCCAATTTCGTACTTTAAAACCAGCATACCTGAATGGGAGGTCAAATTTCATTGACCCTTGTGCAAGCAAATTTGGGTACCCCTTGTGAGACGATTAGAAGTACTTCTGAAACCAATTTTTAAGCTATTTTTGCCATTTTTTAGCAAAAAAAGCAATTGTTTTAGTTAAAACACGTTTTTCGGACGTTTTTTAGCTAAAAAATAGTAATTTTGAGTGAAAAATTCCGCGAAGCCGGAAAATGTTTGGAAATTTTAGTCCTAAAACCTATTTTTAGGGCAATTTTCTTACCCCTTGTGGTGGGAGCAATTTCGCGAACCCTTGTGAGCGACTTCTCCGAGGGGGGAATTCCTCCCGTTCCCCCCTTCTTGTCCACCTGTGATAACCAGTAGAATTGTTTTTCTGCAATTCAGTTGGTAAAACAATATGTTACTGAACCCTTTTTTGTGCTCAGTAATATTATTGCTGTGAAAATAGCATTGTAGCAGAAATCCGTGTTGTATCGTGACAATGATTGACGTGAATGAGTTTTTATTTTTGTATGATTTTGTACATACCAAAAACACGTGATGAATGAAAGCGAAGCGTCTGAGGATTTACATTTGCGGAAATCTAACAATAGTTATTTTTTCAAATATTACAAAATAACTTTATTTTTTCAACAGAAATGCAAAAAGAACAAAACAAGAAAAAGAGAAACGCAGAGATAGAGACTTGATATCAAAACTACACATAAACGAACCTTTTTGCAGATATTCGAGGGGGATGCGAATGTCTTACAACTTAAATTTAGGAGGCTTCGTAAAATGGTTCAGGTAGCGAAGGTCAAGAATAAATCTTATTTTACCACTAGAGAAAGTAGCAGATAAAGGGCTGACTATGAAAGGTGGAGAGAAAACCTCTTTTACGAAACCAGCTGCTTGCAGGTCTAAAATAGTTTTTGATACAAATGCGGAATATTGAAAAGCGGAACGATTATTTTTAAAATATGCACTGCGCGGGGATTGTAAAAAGGGAATAGAAAACCCGTTTTGAACCATATCAAGTACATACCAGTCAGAGGTAATAGATTTCCACTTTTCAACATGTCTTTGCAAGCTACCCTTAATACGGTTTACAGAGTCGGACTTACCAGGAAGGATGGCAGGAAGCTTACTACTTGTTGGATTGGGTTCCACTGGTACCAGATTCGTTGGGCTGCTTCCACGGACATTCTCGGTACCAGTGGCCGTAACGACCGCAGCCGTTGCAGGTGTAGAAATACCGGGGGTCAGAAGTCGGTACTTTTGTGGGGTAGAGTCCACTGAGCAAGGGGCGAGGGCCGCCGGCCGCTTGGTGGCGAGGCGCCAGGTTATAGGACTGGGGACGCCAAGAATATGGGTAGAAACGCTGGGTGGAATCGGAGAAGTTGGAGGAAAACTTCCGTCGGTTCGCCGCTTCAGCTTTAGCATCGTCAATCGCCTTTTGGATTTTCTTGCTTTCGGCTTCTGATTCACCGATGTCCGAGGCGCCTTGAAATTTTTTGACAGCAGACCAGCCCCCTCTATCGGCAATCTTTAGGAGCTTCTGGCGATCCTTAATCAGACCACGGGCCGAATCGACAGCTTCAAGAATTGCGTCACCGTCTACAGTACCGTCCACTTTGGAGACGGCAGCAGCAATTTTAACCAGCTCTCGGTCCACAGCAAAGAGATGGTCGGCTTGTTGCTGCAGACCAGAAGAACTAAACCTGGTGGGCTAAACTAAACTAAATCGAGTGTGGGCGGATTAGAAACTTTACTTGCCAGAGCAGCTTGAATCAACTGGTTCACTTGGTCTACTGAAAGTCCAGAGGGAATAGCATCAGAATCCGACATAGAGAGCAGAAAAGTAAGACGGGAAAGATCAGACACAACTGGGTAGGGCAAGCTGTATTGCGCTTGTGTGAAGAATAGTAACAGTGATTTCTCTCCGGGGGCACAGTATGCAAATGAACTACATATGCAAATGATATTTCTAATTCGAAAAACTTCAGTTTACAATCTATAATAATTGCAGGCAGCAGAAACATTTGCATTGCGTACGAGGGCAAGACATCAGACAATGCAAATTGGACAGAAATCGTTCTGAAACTAAAGGAGAAGGCAAAATTGGATAAGCCTAAGGATGTTGGTGCCCGAGTGGTGATTTTGTTCACAAGAAACGATGATACACGTCGACTACTAGAAGAGGTTTGTTATTTGGCAGTCAAAGTCTTATCTGTGTCGAGCTGAAGATCTTGGAATTAATTAAAATTAAAGATTGACTTTAAAATTTAAAAGAATTCAAAACACTGGTTTGTCATTGTTTTGTTCTATCACTGTTTTTTTTCAATACACTCTTGAATACAGTAACAAACGTTGAGGTAAAGGTAACACAAAAGTTTAGATTTTTGTATCTCGATAATTTAGGCTAAGAAATATCAAGTAAATGGCTTGCAATGGTTGGCCGCAGAAGGTTGGGAAACAACCAATGAAAGAATGTTGACCGATATCGAAGATGTTGCCAATGGCGCCCTAGTGATAGCCTTGGCGTCAAGCACCCTGCCGGAGTTTGAGAAGTTTCTTCGAAGTATATAAAATTGCGTTCAAACCTAACAAATACAATCACCTTTTATCATATGTACAAGTATGAAATGGATGCCTACGTCTGAGAGGTTCCTTAATAGCTTTCTGTTTGGAAAGGTTTTGTTTTGGAATTATAGTTATTCCGTTTTTGAAATCTAAACTGAATTGACTAACTTTGAAGTGAAAACATTGGATAATTTTGTGAATGACCTGTATCTTTCTTTTCATTTATTTCTCTTGCTTGCAGATTTTGACCCGAGAACATCGTTCTACAAAAGTGAATGGTTTGTGGAATGGTGGGAAACAAAATTTGGATGCAGCATGAGAGAAAGTACCCTGTATACCATCTATGGTCGACCATGTACCAGTGCTGATACTTTAGCTATCGAGCAAACAATTCAAGTGGATGACAAAGTCGAATTTGTTATAGATGCGGTGTAAGGCTTAAACTTTATTCTGTTGTATTTTATTTGAATTACAATTTATACAATTTTGGATCATTAGACAATAAAATTAAATAATTGTTTAAGATTTGGCAACTTTTGCTTAGAGTTCTTAATCAGCAGTATTTATTCTTGGCTGCTGTAGTCATGTACTAAGGACATTTAGTAGCGGAGGTTTGATTTTTTTGTATAGATATGCCATTGGTCATGCTCTTCATTCTTTTTGGAAAGATAAGTGTCACGGAGTCCCTGGTGTTTGTGAGGACATGCTTTCTGCCGGCCATTCTTCATTGATTAATGGACAAGAATTTTATTATGATTATTTGCTCAAAGTTTCTTTTACAGGTAAGAAATACATATTTAATAGTATGAATAACAAATATTAATGCCAATGCCTAACAGGATACTCTACATTACAACTACATACATATGGACTACATATGTTATATACTATACAGTAATACTTTGTAATAATTGGTAATGGTAACCCGAAAAAACTAAAGTCATTGAATTTCCCGTTTAGGACATTTCTCGTTTATTTTTATATTTATCATATATATCTACTATTTCTATTGCAGGAGTCAGTGGTACCAATTTTCATTTCAGTCCAGAAGGAGACGGTCCCCCAAATTATGTAATTAAAAATTATCATGCCAAAGGGAATAACTACACTGTTGTGGGAGTTTGGAATAACAGCAGACTTACGATGTATGAAGAAGTCATTGACTGGAACACTGGAATTGAACCAATTTCCAGATGTGCTCCTGAATGCAAAGAAGGTATATAAAGTTCCTAGACGTTTTGGATAGCTTTTACCTACTTCTAGTTATTGTTCATAGATGAATTACCCATCACAAAGACAGGAACAAACACTACTTATGAAAGTTTAATAATGGTGAGGAAAGTAGGCTGAAAGATAAAAATAAATGGTAATTAGTAATTTATTATTAGCTACTCAAAATTTATCTTAGTTTACCCTAAATCAAGAGTTAACAATATTTACTTTTTGCTTTAATGCATATGTGTTTATCGCTTGTTTGAAAGCCGGTGAAGTTGGCAGTTGGCAGTTGGATCCCGGTCTAGTCGATGTGGCCGCCTGGACCGGCTTGACATGTCGAAGCGGCACTAACCGTCCTTATTCCCCTTTATACTTGAAATTCAGTTTCAACTTGAACATAGTTTTCCTATTGCTGCCTATAAAGCTACAAAACATGTCAGCAGCTTCAAATGCGTAAGGCAGGACTGTAACAAAGTCTACACAGATCAGATCGGCCAACGCCAAGCCCGTTAAATCGGATAAACCGGTAAGACTGGCCAGCCGGCGCGCAGATCAGATCTGTGTAGACTTTGGCTGGCCGACGAAAATTAGGTCGGGCCAAAGCATCAGTAGATTACATCTAAGCTAATTGAGCAGGTCCGTGTACCGACGATGTTAGTTTACATTAAAATTTAGGATCAGAAATCAGAAACAAGTGAATATTTCATGTTTAGGTGAAAAGAAAGCCATGATGGGAGATAGTCTATGCTGTTGGCTTTGCACTTCATGCAAACGCAATGCATATTTGAAGGACGAATACACGTGCAAGGAGTGTCCTAAAGGATATTGGCCCGAACCAAATGCTCACAAATGTTATCTAATCAGTGAACGGCACTTACAGGTTGGTTTCGGAACAGCGGTATCAGTTTCCATGACTTCTGTGATGCAACATGTAACATGCAACAACAGCTAGCACAAAATTATTTATACACTCACAGTCATTTTATATGTTAACATTTGGAAGAAGAAAACGGTTCTTTCTCAGTATAAGAATTATTGCTGATCCCTCCTGACTCAGTGCCTTCCATAAAACGCAACTAATAGTTTAATTGTCCACAAAGGATGCCTTTCTGAAGAAATAAGTAATAATTGTATCCTCCTTGGCGTAACGCAGGTTTAATGAAAAATTGTAGATAGAACGCAGGGTGAACTACTGTTTCTAAAATTTGTATTGAATAATTTCAAATTGTTTTGGTTTAGGTAATGGAGTGGGGCTCAATTTACAGTGTCATACCCTGCGTCATGTCAGCAATTGGAATACTGTTGACTACAATAGTGGTCAGAATTCTAATTATGTTTTCGGAGACTCCGATTGTCAAAGCTTCAGGGAGAGAACTCTCTTACACATTGCTCAGTGGTAGGTATACGCTATTTGTTTCATTATCGCTATCAGTGGATCGCAAGAATCACGCGCATTTGTGAAAACACTGACATTAATAAAATCGGACTGGATTACTTCTGCTTCAGCTGTGGCAAGCAGGCCGCGGACCAAAACCAAATTAACAGTCGGCATGTTGCCAAGCTAACTGTTCAAGAAAGTCAAGAAGACCACTTATGTACACAGCACCAACGTTGAAAGGCGGTGTCACGGTGAAATTTTTCCCCATAGAAATTCCCCCTCCCCCCGGAAAAATTTCCGGTGAAGTTTTCTCCCCGGAAAAATATCACCGGTGAAATCTTTTCCCCCGGAACAGCTGTAATTAAATTTTTAACAGCAATTTTCAACTTTCCAACTAATAAATTTCTTTTCTCAGAATATATATTGTCTTTTCAATTGAATCGAATTTTTATATGATTGTTGCCCAACGTAATTAACAATATTTTTATGAAGTTATTTCATAAGGAACCCTGCTCCTATCAAATAATATAATCCTCAAAACTAAGATTAATTTATATTTGCCCTGAATTCTTGGGTTTTAGAGAGGCAACATAATTTTTAGTAAAGTCACAATTAAAGAGGAAAAATTAAAGTAAAACTGTCTTTGTAAAAAAGAGTAAGCATACGACCAGTAAACTATATTCACTTCTGGAAGAATCTCAGGAAAGAGTGCAGAGAGAATAGTATATAAAGCAGAGTTAAAATTATTCCTTTTAGGTCGTTTATCTCAATATAGAGTAATTTTTGGCGATTTTCGTCAATCTCTGTTAGCTTTTCAGTTACGTTAGTTGACAATCGGCGTTAGCTCATTTTCATTAATTGTGCTCATTAACCCTTGTTAACCATTGACGGTTCGCAAATTCAGAGGTGCCCAATGACCGAGTTTACATTTACATATGGCTGCCAGTTTTCACTGAAAGCATCTAGATATATGGGACTACCACCAACCGATAGAGAATTAATTCCTCTTCATTTTATGATTGAGCATTGAAGGGTCTCCCGATACACCCAGAAAAAGTTAAAAGCCATTAGAGTCGAGTAAAGTTGAAATTTCCCCCAAACGGTCACTTCTGAAAATGGACAAAACTGGTTGCAGCTGTTGCGGTTTCTGTAGCAGCGAAATAAGACCTAGCCCAAATAAATTTACGAGACAGCCTGTATAACTTGGATCGAGCGTTATTTTTGCAGGCATTTTGCAACCATCTTCACGAAGCTCCCATTTAAATACCCAATATAGACCAGTTTTGGCCAAACTTTTGCATCTGCCTTAAGGCTGTAGAGACAAAGGACAAAAATTATTTTAGAGATTCTTTCAGGATGTTGCGGATGTGCATTCGATAAAATTGCACCGGAGATCTAGCATTGACCGGACTAATATTTAATGAAGTTTAATTGTCAATTTAATACATAAAGAATGAATAAATCCTTGAAATTTTGGCGCAGTAATGAACAAGTGCAGCCGTTAAATCTTGCCTGTTGAATTTACAATGAATAAACTTGAATAAACTTCTATAATTGTGACTTTACTAAAAAATAATAACTAAATGAACTAAAATTTTCAAGGGGCTTGCACCTCAAGAATAAATTTATGAATTTTCCGAAAATTAACGCCAATTTTATTAAAATTTGCGATTTTTTATTAAAATTTTCAACAAAATCTTCAATATCTAGAAAAGAATCAAAATTTTCCCGACTGTCGCGAAAAATTACACATATTAGCTAAAACATTCCGGTGAAGCCGAAATATTTTAAAATTTATAAAGTTTTGCTTACCCCTTGGCCATTTCTTCGTCATCCGATGACCTACCTTGCCCCCGACAGCGCTAGGGCTTGTACCTTGTCTGGGTTGGGGGGGCTTGGACCCCCAGACCCCCCCGCGTTGAGCGGCAATCGCCTGCCCTGTTGTTAATGTTGTTACTATTGTTAATATCATTTTAGTAGTATTGTTGATATTATTGTTGTCGATTGTTTCTGTTTTTACTTTTTAACCCGAATGCTTTGATTTTAGGTATTTTCATTTGCTATTTGATGACGTTTGTTATCTTAATAAGGCCATCCTTGGTAGTTTGTGTCATACGGCGATTGGGAATAGGCTTAGGCTTTGCCATTCTGTATTCGGCGCTGCTAGTGAAAACGAACAGAATCTACAGGATATTCAACAGCGCTCGCCAAAGTGCTCAAAGACCTAAATACATCAGTCCTCAATCACAACTTGTAATAACAGCCGTACTTGTCTTATTTCAGGTAGGTAAAACTCATAAATATGCATGAAACAGTAGGCATACGAAGAAGCAGTGCGCGGTTACGCGACCAATCTTAAGCTGCCGTCTCAGGCTTGGTTGACTTTAGCCAACATTGCATTTAGCAAAATGTGTGCTTGTCTTAGAGATTCTTGTTTTTGCTCTTACATATTCAGCACCATAAATAAAATGTATTATGACAACTAGTGTAGCGGGGCAAGTACCGGATTCTACGTACGAGCACCGTTACCACACCCGAGACCTGACGGATGCAGAGACCGTACACAACTAGACAACGAACCGACTTCAGGAGACGGTCGGGACAGCCTCGCCAGATATTAACCGGGTAATTCACCTGCCTTAAGTGAAAAGATGCCTCTTCACTCTCACTAATATTGGATTCAGACAGGAACTACCTACCTAGCAGGAGCTCAGTAGACTGTAGTAGACAGTAGTAGGCCAAATTTTCACTCGTACAAAATGCGAAAATGAGAAAAAAGGGGGGGGGGGGATATAAAGTGCTCGACTTTTTTGGAATGTTGTTTTGTGCTCGACGGGTTTTGGAAGCGTTGTTCATTAGGTGCTCGAGTTTTTTAATAGGCTGCTCCCCCCGCTGGTCTGAAAATCTTTGCAGACTACAATCCTACAATCTTTTTAATAGATAGCTCCCCCCTCCATACATGGAAGTGCTTAAATCAAAGAAGACCTTTGCAAAATACAATCCTATTCTAGCTCCCCCCCCCAGCGCTTAAATCAAAGAAGACCTTTGAAAAATACAATCGTATTCTAGCTTCCACCCCCCCGCTCCCCCTCCGTACATGGAAGCGCTTAATTCAAAGAAGACCTTTGCAAAATACAATCCTATTCTAGCTCCCCCCCCCAACGCTTAAATCTAAAAAGACCTTTGCAAAATACAATCCTATTCCACAGCTCCCCCCTCCCCCAATACCTGAAAGCTAGCGAAGCGTTTGAATCTAAGAAGACCTTTGCTAAATACAATCCTATTGTCACTGCTCCCCCCATACAGGAAAACCAGCTGCAGTTTAATCAAGAAGACCTTTGCAAATTCTACAACTTAACTAATATGGAATGCTGGTGCTATACATAGCTAGTGTTAGGCTAGTAATGGCTATCAAAGCGACCTCTAGAAAAGCTACAACCCATAACAACATCTAGAAAAGCTACAACCCTACAAGTCTGCTTCGAAAAGCTACAACCCTACAAGTCTGCTTCGAAAAGCTACAACCCCTACAACCCCTACAACCCCCTACCACCCCCTACAACCCCCAACCACCCCTACAACCCCCTACAACCCCCTACAAAACCTACGAAATTAACAGGGTGAATGTGGCCTGGGGAGTGCGATGCGACGAGTTGGGGGGGCATTTTCGTAATCACCCTAAAACTGTAGGCATAGTTTCCCTGGAACTTTGGGTCTCGGGGGGGGGGGGGTAAATCTTGCCCGACCTCCGAAATGTGATGGGGGGGGGTACCCCCCCAGAATTCGGACCTGAGAAATTTCGAAAAATGGCCAAAAAATGAAAAATTTTCTGCAATTTAGCCCTTTTTTCATCAAAATAAGGCTTGTTCTTAACGTTTTAGGCGTTTTTGCGCCGTTTTAAAGCGATTTTAAGTCAAAATTTTAGAAAAATTTTTTTAAAAATGACCATTTTTCGACCAAATTTAGCTAACTTTTTGGGTCCAAAAATCGTTGGGGTTCGGGGGGGGGGGGTAGCCAAAAGTTGGGGGAGGGTAAGTCAAAAAATCTGGGGGGGGTAAATTTGATCGAAAATTCTGGGGGGGATAACAAAGGTGTGTTAGGGGGGGGGGGGGTGGGGGACCCCCCCACAAATGGAGGGGTCGCGACCCTTCCCCTTAAACAATTTTTTCTACCCCTCCCCCAAATCGGCCTTCGGCCGATCCCCCCTAAAAATTTTCAACCCCCTACCTGAACCACGGTTTTTTTGCGTAAAATACTGCGTATTTATGCAGTCGAGCTTAAAAATACGCAGTCAAAAACAAAAATACGCACCAAAATGCGCAGCCGAAAACTTCGGTAGTAGGAATTTCTAGAGTGCTCTAAATTAATTTCTTGGGAAAATTTACCGTAGTTTGGGCTCTGGCTTCTTCTGGGGGGCTTCCGCCCCCCCCCAGACCCCCGCATATCTCTTCGATTCTCCTTCCGTCTACAGTTGAGTATACTTTCTGCCTAAGCCCACGTTGTACCATGGGATGCTTTTCTTTCTATTTGATTTGATATATATAGTATATAAATTGAAATCTTAAATATGTGTTCAATCAAGGGAACAGTAACTCTATTTGTCTAACCAAATATTGGCTTAACTATTAAACAGTTCAAGGCAAAGAAGTCAAAGTTTTAAGAGCAAATTTACTCCGAAATTTAAAATTTTCTTCCAACTTCTGGGGGCTGCGCCCCCTTGACCCCCCTGCGTATCTATTTTTCTCACCTATTCATTCATACTCTGGGGGGGGGGGGGGGGGGGCACACCGGGGGGGGGGGGGGGGGTGGGGGATACCCCCTGGCGCCGCCACTGGGCGTGTGGGATCAATGTTTTTGTAACTGTCCCCCAGAAATTTGGGGAGGGGGTCGCGAGGGGTCAAGTTTTTTAATGCCACTTTTAATTTTTAGGTTGGGGGTCGGGAAGCGTGGAATTCATAGGTGTGGCTGGGCAAGAAATCTGGGGGGGGGGGGTTCCGACGGAGGGTGGGAGGCCCCCCCAAATTTTCAATTTTATGCAATTTTGGCCACTTTTTGGCCAAAAAGGGGGGGGGTTGCAAAGGTCAGAATCTGGGGGGTCGCCAATTAATGCAAACAGGAGGGTCGTCAACCCCTCTATTCTGGGCTTATTCGTGTGTGGAGGGCATGGCATAGGTGTAGCTGGTGAAAAAAGTGGGGGTGGGGGTTCAGAAAAAAGGGAGGGGGGTTTGGCGAAAAAAAGGGCAGGGGGGGGGTCGCGAAACGTCGATTTGGGGGAGGGGTAAGAAAAATTTCTGGGGGGGATCGGTGCAAAATTTCGAAAAAAGCCGGTTTTTCGTTAAAAAAAATTGAAAAATTTCTCAATTTACAGCTATTTTAAACGATTTTTAGTTT
The DNA here is from genome assembly GCA_030248195.1 of Trissonchulus latispiculum. NCBI lineage: Eukaryota > Metazoa > Nematoda > Enoplea > Enoplida > Ironidae > Trissonchulus > Trissonchulus latispiculum. The sequence continues at coordinate 15,638 of JASAND010003798.1, forward strand.
AAATAAGCGAATTCTAGCAATTTTCGCTAATTTTTGGTAGCAGGGTTTTGAAATTTTTTTAAGGGGAAGGCTCTGAAAAAATCGATTGGGGGGGTAGGAAACAATTTTTAGGGGGGGGGGGTTTGGCGACCCCTCCATTTATGGTGGAATTGGCCTGGGGTGTGTGGCGACTTGGTGGGGGTTTTAAGCCTTTCAAAAATTGAGATCCTCGCTGTTTTTTCCGCTATTTTTTGTGGTTAGTAAAAGTATTTCGAAGGACTTTTTCGGGGAAGCAGGGCTTCCCGGGGGGGGGGGAGAATTTTTGTAAAAAGTAGCTGAAAATTGGTATTTTTGGAAACAGGAGGGTCGTCAACCCCATAGGTGTAACGGAGATTTGGGTTGGGGGGGCCCCCTCCCCCGGAATTTGGGGGGCCCTTTTTAGACCCCCCCACGACCCCCCCAAACCTCCCCCAAAAAAATTTTCTATTTTCATGTTAAAAATCGCATTTTCAGCCATTGCTAATGCCAAAAAACATTCAACTATGAAGTAATTTTGACATTAGACAGGGTTTTAAACTCGTAAACTTGATTGCCAACATGTTTCTAAGTCTAAAATAAGGAGTGGGAGTTCGGGAGGGGGGAGTTCGGCCCCCCGTCATCCTCTTTTCCGATAACCCGTCTGTAAACGTTTTCTGATGTAGATACAATTGCGTTATTCAAATTTCCCTACCCCACACAGCGCGACGACCCCCCCCCCGTGGGAGTTCGGGCCCCCTTCATCCTCTCTCTCCATAACCCGTCTGTAAACGTTTTCTGATGTAGAAACAATTGCGTTTTTCAAATGTTCCGTACCCCACGCAGCGCGACGACCCCCGCCCCCCGGCTGGGAGTTCGGCCCCCCGTCATCCTCTTTTTCGATAACCGGTCTGTAAACGTTTTCTGATGTAGAAACAATTGCGTTTTTTCAAATTTTCCGTACCCCACGCAGCGCGACGACCCCCCCCCCCCCGGTGGGAGTTCGGCCCCCCGTCATCCTCTTTTCCGATAACACGTCTGTAAACGGTTTCTGATGAAGAAACAATTGCGTTTTTTCAAATTTTCCGAAACCCACGCACCGCGACGACCCCCCCCCTCCCCGGTGGGAGTTCGGCCTCCCGTCATCCTCTTTCTCGATAACCCGCCTGTAAACGTTTTCTGATGTAGAAACAATTGCGTTTTTCAAATTTTCCGTACCCCGCGCAGCGCGACGACCCCCCCCCTCCCCGGTGGGAGTTCGGCCCCCGTCATCCCAGGGTATTTTTTAGGGATTTTTTTTCGGGGGGGGGGCGTCCCGGGGGGGGCCCCCCCGGGCCCGGGGGGGGGGAAGAACTTTTCGGGGGGGGAAGATTTTTTGGCAAAAATGAGCCAAAAAATGGTATTTTTTGGCGTATTTTGCATGGTGAAACTCAAAAAGTGCTCAAAAATGCCAGGATTTAAGCTAAAAATAGCTATTTTTACGAAAAAATCTCCGGCGAAGCCGGAAAATTTTTGAAAATTGGCCTATTTTTGGCAAAAATTTGGGCATCCAAAAAATCCCGGGGGGGGGGAAGCCAAAATCCCGGGGGGGCGATTTCGGGGGGGGGTAGGCATTTTCGGGGGGGGGGGGAAGGTCAATTTCGGGGGGGCCCCCCGCCCCCCCCCCCTGTAAAAAAGACCCTGCATCCTATTTGTCGATAACCTGTCTGTAAACGTTTTCTGATGTAGAAACAATTGCGTTTTTTCAAATTTTCCGTACCCCACGCAGCGCGACGACCCCCCCTCTCCTGTGGGAGTTCGGCCCCCGTCATCCTATTTTTCGATAACCCGTCTGTAAACGTTTTCTGATGTAGAAACAATTGCGTTTTTCAAATTTTCCGTACCCCACGCAGCGCGACGACCCCCCCCCCCCGGTGGGAGTTCGACCCGTCTGTAAACGTTTTCTGATGAAGAAATAATTGCGTTTTTTCAAATTTTCCGAAACCCACGCTCCGCGACGACCCCCCCTCTCCTGTGGGAGTTCGGCCCCCCGTCATCCTCTTTCTCGATAACCCGCCTGTAAACGTTTTCTGATGTAGAAACAATTGCGTTTTTCAAATTTTCCATACCCCGCGCAGCGCGACGACCCCCCCCCCATCCCCGGCGGGAGTTCGGCCCCCCCGTCATCCTCTTTTCCGATAACTCGTCTGTAAACGTTTTCTGATGTAGATACAATTGCGTTTTTCAAATTTCCGTACCCCACGCACCGCGACGCCCCCCCGGTGGGGAGTTCGGCCCCCCGTCATCCTCTTTTCCGATAACCCGTCTGTAAACGTTTTCTGATGTAGATATAATTGCGTTTTTCGAATTCCCGAACCCCACGCAGCGCGACGACCCCCCCTCTCCTGTGGGAGTTCGGCCCCCCGTCATCCTCTTTTTATATAGTACTTGCAAATATATAACCCAACGATGAGTGTGCTCTAGCCCCATCGCCCAGCCTCACCAAAAACCCAAAATCCGGGGGTTTGCAGTTTCGGGGTGCCCTGCCCCCCTGTAAAAAAAATACCATTCCCCCCGTGGGCATTCGGACCCCCCTCATCCTGTTTTCCGATATACCGAGCCCACGCACCTAATTCTCTTTTCAGATATATCCTTACACACACAAACCAATATAAAGAGATAGTGCTCCGTAGAAATGATAAAAATGCCCTAAACGTGCTTACAATAGATATATACGTACGTATATATGTCCTGTCTCGTTTTTTCAAACCGTTTTTCTGGCAGTTTATTCATTTTATATATCAGGGTATTTTTTAGGGGTTTTTTTCCGGGGGGGGGGCGGGCCCGGGGGGGGGGAGTAATTTTCGGGGGGGGGGGCGAAGATTTTTTGACCAAAATGAGCCAAAAAAAATGGTATTTTTTGGCGTATTTTGCATGGTGAAACGTTAAAAGTTCTCAAAAATGCCTGGATTTAAGCTAAAAATAGTTATTTTCACGAAAAAATCTCCGGCGAAGCCGGAAAATTTTTGAAAATTTGGCCATTTTTGGCAAAAATTTGGACCCTCAAAAAATCCCGGGGGGGGAAGCAAAAATCCCCGGGGGGGGCGATTTCGGGGGGGGGGAGGCATTTTCGGGGGGAAAGGTCGATTTCGGGGGCCCCCCGCCCCCCCCCCTGTAAAAAATACCCTGTATATTAAGCCCTCTTAAAAACGCTAAAGCGGAAAAATGCAAGAAACTAGTGGGAAAAATGCCCTAAACGGGCATGCAATGGCTAGAATAGGGAAAGAAGGAAGGGCGGAAAAATGCCAATATATACGTATATATACTTGTCAGTCGGCGCTGAAAATGGTAAGAAACTAGATTCAGCGCCGAATAGGGAAAGCAGTCGGCGCTGAAAATTATATAAACTAGATTCAGCGCCGAATAGGGAATGCAGTCGGCGATGAAAAGGATAGAAACTAGATTCAGCGCCGAATAGGGAAAGCAGTCGGCGCTGAAAATTATAGAAACTAGATTCAGCGCCGAATAGGGAATGCAGTCGCGTAGCGTGGAACAGGCACTTCCTCCGTCCATCCTATTCGCGTGAATTGCGATATATATATCCTGCTGAACGGTTCATTTTTCTAACAATGTTACCTTCAATACGGTAATCTCATTAACTGTGAATGGGTTTATACCTACGCGCGTGAATTACAATATGTTGATATGAGCGCCTGCTTTCTCGTACAATTTTATCTCATACAGCAAACTTGAAACTGTTCCTGGGTTGTCTACTTTTAGACTTAGTTGAGCCTCGCGACAGTAGAATATCTACTGCGATCGCGTTTTAGTGTCCTAATATAGACAAGATTAAGATTTCGTTTTGGCACATACTTTTATTGGCTTTTCCAACACAACATTTTTAACGATCAATAACACTTTTAATTTGTTTTAGACTACTATTAAGAGCGAAATTATTAAAAGTCCAAATGCCTATCAGAGTATTCCCAGTTGGAACTAGTAATGCTAATAGACAATGTATATACTTTATGTACCTTATGCAGAAGACCTCAGCTCCGGCTTTAACTTTTTGTTACACAAACGATATTGTATCCTGCCTCATTTCAAACGCAGTATACCACGTTCTCGGGGAGTGCAGAGCAGTTCACGCGAATAGGATGGACGGAGGAAGTGCCTGTTCCACGCTACGCGACTGCATTCTTTATTCGGCGCTGAATCTAGTTTCTATAATTTTCAGCGCCGACTGCTTTCCCTATTCGGCGCTGAATCTAGTTTCTATCCTTTTCATCGCCGACTGCATTCCCTATTCGGCGCTGAATCTAGTTTATATAATTTTCAGCGCCGACTGCTTTCCCTATTCGGCGCTGAATCTAGTTTCTTACCATTTTCAGCGCCGACTGACAAGTATATATACGTATATATTGGCATTTTTCCGCCCTTCCTTCTTTCCCTATTCTAGCCATTGCATGCCCGTTTAGGGCATTTTTCCCACTAGTGAATGAATGAATGATGTTTGTTCGCCAGCAGGTAAAAAAAGGTAAAGGTGACCCCTGGAGAATATCTCCATCCCTGCTTCAGGGACAAGGGGTGCCGGTGCTCATCCCCGGATACACAGCCGTAGAGCCAGGAGTGTCACCTCAAATGATGACTACATCCGTGGAAGGGGGGCCGGCCCTTCAAGGCTTTAAGCCCTACACGGACTCCTGTTACCTTCCCACAATAGTGGTACCCATTTACCGACCAATTAAGGATGGATAGCTGGGTTGGCTAGAACTCACGGCGAACCGATATGTGCTTAGTCCCTTGCTCAAGGGGATTTGTGAAAGCTTTGTGGCAGCGGGGATCGAACCTCGGACTATCGGATCCGAAGTCGAACGCCTTAACCACTCGGCCGGCACGGCACGAATGCCGGCACAATGAACGAAGGCCAGCACAATGAAAAGAATATTAACGAAAAAGGTTAAATCAGAAAAGAAGCGTTAATCGCCAAAAAAACGAAGAACAAATACTAAAGATATTCGTAACCCTACAAAGCATAGAATTGATGACAAGTCATAATTAGTGAGCTGATATTCATTGCTTTAAGCCAGAGATAATGGCCGAAAGACCATTTTAGCAAAACTGCGACTATTTTGTCTTAAACATAGATTTCTCAAAAACTACCCAATGGATTCACGTGACTTTGTGGCTGGATGAAAATTCGCCCTATTGCGGAGGGACATTTTTCTTGGTTTGAGCTAAGACATCTCCAGTTGCGGGAAAACCGAATACAAAGTTGCGAAATTTCGCTGGATTTTCTGGAGTATTGTGACGTTTTGAGCAAAATCCAAGAAAATGTCCCTCGGCCCACATGTCCTTCATATCATGGCACAAAAAGAAATTTCGGCTGATTCTGCAGTTTTCAGAAATCGATTGTCTACATATATATATTCAGCCTGTAAGATTGTAAGATGTCGATATGTAAGAAAATTATTGATAATGTTTTGCTAGTTTTGGTAGTTTCATTTTGTATGAGATAAAATTGT